>CBVK0102696772.1:0-10382 GCA_900067695.1 Picea abies
AAAATCCCCTAGTGAATCTGCAACTTCCTTTGCAAACTTAGGATCATCTTAGTCTTTCCCATCATACACCAATCTTTTCCTTTTGGTTACTACTCCATCGTTTTGGTGAGATTCTCTTTTTACAATAGCCTTTTGTTTCTTGCTGAAAAGGAAACTTGAAGGAGGCATCACTTCAGGCGAGATAAGAGTAATATCTCTTACATAAATGAGTTCGAAACTAGGATTTCCAAAGATGGTCTATAAAGGTGTTAATGATGTAATAGGATAAACAATTGTTGTGGAATGTTCCTGTCCTGTTGTATTTGGGGTGCCAAAAGTAGTAGATGGCGTTGAATGAGGAACAACTTGTACCGGATTCATGAAATCTTTGAACTGAG
The DNA here is from genome assembly GCA_900067695.1 of Picea abies. Lineage (NCBI taxonomy): Eukaryota > Viridiplantae > Streptophyta > Pinopsida > Pinales > Pinaceae > Picea > Picea abies. Next base: position 378 of record CBVK0102696772.1, read on the forward strand.
CTAATACTTGTGGATCATTCAGTCCTGATAGTGATGTTTTTATTTCTTGAAACAACTTTTCTGGAATTTTTGGGAGTTCTTCAACTTTGTGCTTAATGGAGCAACTTGGATTAGATCCGGTGGGTTTAGCTTCATATGAAGAAGGGATGGGTTTTGATTCTCCTTGCAGTATCTTCGGAAAACTATTTCAACTATGCTTTTGGAAGCTAACGAAACTAACCTGTTGGTCAGGAGGCATATTCTGGAATCTTCTTTAAACTTCTTTGTACAATCTAACTCCCATGAGCATCTCATCATAAGGATAATCCTCATGGATGTATCACTTCATTTTAAATTGATCCAAATAATTTTCCACTATCTTATGTGGATCATGTTTCTTGAATTCGATGTCCACTAATTTGACATCTTCCAGGGATGCAAGATTGACTTTAGAATGATCAAAATCTAATAATGTAAACATACCGACTTGAATGGGAAAAGTTGGCCAAACCTTTTTCTGAGTTGCTTTCAATTCCTTACTGATACCTCCTGCTATTGTTTGGTATGCCACTTCTCTACATACTGTTGGCATATTTACAGGCATAAGGAAGATTATGCTTTTCTATCATTGATGGCAAGATCAACACGATGAGTGTATACTTGTTTGCCAAAGTTATCAAGATCAGCAGCGCAACGATAATGGAATGGAAAGAATAGAAGTGTAATCTCAGTGATCATTGGATCACCCATCTCAAATTCCTAATGGCTGTCAGATCTAAATTCATACAAGAGGAGCGCACAGAAGAGGAGAAACAATATCAGACGTTGGATCTGAGCACCGAGGACTAACAACCATCGGATCCTGTATAATTGCGAAGACAATAAGGCTGAGTACTATCCTATAACTTCACGATATGTGAGGTCACGAAACAATCCTAGTCCATGGAGCCATAGGACACATGGCAAGCAATTGGAATTTCACTGACTGAAGGGTCAAAGGAAGGAGGTGCTCTAACCTCCAAAGTTGCGAAATGTGAAATCGCAACATGATCTGAGCCATCGGATCAAGGGGAGATCTGGACCATTAATTGTCTAGGGAGACGAGATGTGAAATCACGATTTGATCACCGTTGTCGATCAAAGGGAGAGCGTGGACCGTTGATCTGGCACGACGAAGAATGAAGTCTGAGTTTTCGAAGAAGATATCTGGACCGTTAAATCACCGAGGATCGTGGGCCATCGATCTGGAGTATTTCAGAGTTTTGCGAGTTGGGAGTCTCAAGGAAACTCACATCAGGAAATAGCGATACATGAAATCGTGAAGCACCCTTTTTATTGACCCCTGGTCATAGTTGGAGGTCACATCGTCAAAGGATTAAGGTAGGAAATATCACATCACTAGGCTCCACATCGGAGATCGTCGAGATCGTGAAACACTCGTTTGATTAGCGAGTCGTCACAACCAGCGGTCATATGGGATAAATGTGAGACCCTACAGATGTAACCCAACGGTGCTGGTTAATTAGGAATTTAATCAAAGGGCCATTGTTTCACCTCAGGGTTAATTTTTCAGTTATGATTCAGTTAGCAGAATTGAATCATATTTCTTAGACGTTTGGTGATTCAGTTACTGATGTGTTTCCTTGGAGATTCAAGGTGTAACTGAATCGGTGGGAGAACATAAAAGAGATCTGCAGTGACTGTGTTAGGTTAGTTGTTCTAACTGAAAAATGAGTTGAACTGTAAGAAAGGTAAAATTATAGTATGCGCAGAGTGAGATCAAACTCAGAGATGAGAAACAGAAGTTGAACATACAGAAGCAGAGAAGATTTGCAGAACAGATAGAAGAAGAGAATAATTGCAGAACAAACAGAAGCAGAGCAGATTTGCAGAACAGACAGAAGAAGAGAAGAATTGCAGAATAGACAGAAGCAGACCAGATTTACAAAACAGAGAATAATCAGTAAGAATTGATATATCCCCATTTGGGATATCAGCTTGACCATATGGGGTATCGGGGAAGTAAATTTAATCCCCATATGGGGTATCACCTTGACCATGTCCCTAATCATTCTCCAATGATGTTGCGTCAACTGGAGGCACACTCCTCAAAATCACAACACAATCTTGTATAATACTTTCTTTCTCCTCATTGTCGGCAATTGAATGCTACAGATTATGCTATCAACCAGAATGGTTTTTAGTGCTAATTACTAATATTATGATATCATTATTGCATATTATACTGTAATATTACTTTTATTATATTATCATTACATATATTATGATATCATTATTGCATATTATACTTTAATATTACTTTTATTATATTATCATTACATATTAGTATTAGTAGATTATTATTAATACTTATTAATATTATTTTCACTTATTATATTTTAGGGTTAATAACTATGTTATTGTAAAATTTATTTATACTTTAATAGCAATTTAGGGTTTGTAGTTTTCTAGGGTTTCTTAGATGACATTTTTAGTTCTATAGGGTTTCTTGGTCTCTGCTCTTTACATATTTATATGTTTGGTATCCCTCTTCTCATACACGATGATTGTGGACTTTCAAAATGATGATTGTGGACTTTCTGAGTGATTCTATTAAACACTAGCTGATTTTTTCATGTCAATGCCTTTTGAATATTTTTGTTAATTGCTTGATTTACCTACAGTGTGTAGTTTATTCTTATAAGTACAATGACATTCTTCTAGTCAAATTTAGTGTAATTATAATGACATGCATTATGAAATAAAATGAATGGATGTAATATAAATTCTTGGGTAGTGAAATTGTATTGATTAAGATGAAAACATTCATGTATAAAAGGCTAAAATCTAGTGAGTTTGACAATAGAGTTATGAGAAGGTGATTGGAAGAAACGAGCTCTACAAAGATGTGAGAACATTGGACCAATAACCTAATAAATGAAGAGGGTGAGGTAAGGTAAGTTCATAATTTTGTTTTTAAGTTCCCATCATTGAGGTGTATGACCGTTAGGAAGTGAATATCGTAGACAATGAGAAGAATAATGTTGTTGAAATGATCCACAAGTTTGTGCCAAAATTATATGGGAAGGTAACAAATTTGCTTTGCTTGGGTATTATGTAAGGTAAGGTAACGTAAGGTATATGGAAGTCTAAATCGATAAATTTGCTTAGGCATTATGTGGGTTGAATTCCCTCCAAGAACATGATCAAAGCCATGCATCCCATGGATGGTATGTGTATGCCATCCAAATCATGACTAAAAGTGTGTTTTGTACAATATTTGGCACACTATAATGATCTAATTAGTATCAAATTGTGGGTTTGAAAAAACTCCCTTATAGTCTTATATTGATGGACTGGGATTTCTTAGTCGATAAAGAAAGAAGGTGCATTATCTTGCATGGGTTGAATTTCTGAATTTTCCTTTGCAAATCTAGTCAAATTTGGAGTGGTACATCCAATCATCACCATTGTCGTCGACATTCATCATTCATCATCATCATTGTCATCATCACCATTCATCAAGAAGTTAGGTACCCTAGAAATCATCATCATAATCATTCATCAACATCATTCATTACCAACATCAAATTAACAAACACTCAAATAAATGCACTATATTATTTGAAAACTAAATCATAAACAATTCATCAAACATGTCCAAACCAATTTATATATATTCGAAATTAGCCCAACTACACATTTTTTTTAAATAGCACATCGTGCCCAAGATACATAATAACACCTTGTGCCCCAATTGGAAAATAATGGCATCACGTGCCCAAGATACATATTAGCACTTGCTAGCGGGAAAAACCCCCCTATGGCTACACCGGGGCTTACAATGTAGGCAGATCAATAAACGTTTAAAAGTCTCCTACTTCTCTAACTACCCCAAACATATCCCAAACTCATACATGAAAAGAAAAATGAGAAGGATCGGGTAACTGTACCTCTACTCTGCATCCAGTGATGATCCTCTCGCGCTTGATAGCTTCGCTGACTGCAAACCTCCTCCCATGGCTGGCATGCATTCAAAGGCAAATAAACATAAAACTACAAGCATGCAATTCATATATAAATCAAAGGTTAGATGTTAGAATAAAAACATAAATCAAATGGAAACATTCAACACATCATGGTTTGGGATAGGCAAAGTACTTCTTTTATTGATAATACAATGATCACTTACAACCAAATCTGGCTACTACTCCACGAACCTAGTCTAGGATCCTCTTCACCAAGCTCCAAGTGCACCTTCGTATGGATTCTCCTCTCAACCTTCTTCTTAGGAAGTATAATGGGTTTCTGATGGAGGAAGGAAGGAAAATTGGGGAATTCTAAGGCAATTCTCACAAAAGGTCTGCAATTACTTGGGGCAAGGAGGGGATGTGAAACGGGAAAATTTTCATTGTTCTTATGTCTAGATGTGGAATGAGACCCCAACACCTCCTTTATATGAAAAAAGGATGGTTATTTGGTTGGGTTACAAGCTATAGGCGGTGGATTAGTTGGGAAACTACCCAATAGCCCGTAATCTCAATGAATTCCTTGCAACTTTTTATTTTTTGGAACTTTTTCAAGTATATGTGGGTGGTAGTGGTGTAGCATGCATATGTACATGAGTTGTAGTGGTGCATAAAGCATATGTACGTAGGCAGTAGTGGTGCAGGGCGCATACATATTCAAAAAATTATTTTTTTAGAAGAGCAACTCATCAGTGCTTTGGCAAAAAATGCAAGTAAGAGGGCCAAAATCTAGGTATGCATGTGTAGAGAAATTTAGGGTTATAACAGATGCCCCGTAATGTGTGAGGTCATAAGTGCATCAGATGGCCGAAATACATCACAAAATCTTCGCCAATTTACAAAATGAGTGAGCCTGGGACAAGAGTTCAGGAGGTGCCATTTGCAAAATAACAATTGTCTCTCCGAGGTGGGCATACCCATGCTCGAGATAAAATAAATCATGGCATCCAATCAAATACACTACGAATCCATGTCAAATAACTATATAAAGTGTAGTCGCGAGAAATACATAGTGGATCTACATCTCAAAATAAAATATATACAAGTAGAGTATTCATCTTCAAGAAGCCATTAATGCCTGATGGCTGGAGATGAGGCCTTCAAATCTTGAGAAATAACTTCAAGATATTCAAAACTCAAGTAGGAGTACAATGTGAGTGTATGACTTCACTACCCTGAGGTCTTTGACGGCTCGTCGGGAAAATACATGAGTATCTCGACGATCAGGTAGAGAACTTCATCGATTTTTAATCAAGACTTGACTAGACTTTCAGGATGGCCAACTCATGAGGTCAAGAGACAAAATACAAAAAGGGTGACTCAAGTTGGGTGAAACTTCCCTTGGAAAAAATCATGAAAGATGATCAGATTCAGGAAACATGACATTGACATAAGTTCATGATGCAAGAGGCAACGCAAACTCTGCATGTGTTTGGAAGAGTAACCAAATGGAGGAGGACAAAACTCTATGTAGCGAGAAATTTTTTTTAAGGTCATAATAGATCCCAATGATTTATGAGCAAAAAAAAGGATGTGCTTTATCCAAGGGAGACTCATTGTACTGCCAAAAAATAATATATATTTCTTGTCCCCTCTTTTTTTTTGTCTTTTTCAATTTTTAAAGAGCTTGAAAAAGAATAAAAGAATGTTGTGTTACAAAGGAGGAATGAGTGTCACAAGCAAACATACTAGTTCTAGGTGCAAGGAGCACACTAATTCTTAGAGAAAGGAGACATGTGAAGAAAAGGACACTTGGGAAAAATTCCTCCATGGGTCAAGGTGTCAGGTCACAGAGGAAAAGTGCTATGATGCAAGAGCATCACTCCAACCCAACAATGTGCCAGCTAGATAACACATCAAAGAGTGCATTCAAGGAGAAGAGAGGCACCAACCCTCTCGATTTCAAAATTCAAATTGAAATTAAATGAATTAAATGATTTGTAAGGATGGTAGAGCCAAGCCATGCTTTTGTGTAGGATGTAGATAGGTCACTTTTAATGGTTGTAAGGCTGAGATCTAGATCCGATTCAGAATATACAACCATTTAATGTAATTCATTGTAATTAATGAGCGTAGGTAGCTTGGAGGGAAGAGATCAAGGAGCCCCTTTTGTAAAAATATCTTTGTATCTAGATTCATAAGAACCAACATGTAGAGTAGAGAAAAAAGAGAGAGAGAGCCAAGACTCAATTGCAGTCTGAGATTTTGTAACCTTTGTACATGAATTATGAGATTAATACAAACAAAGCAGTTTTCCCTGCATATTGTATTGTGTGTGTTTATGAATGTCTTTTATTATTTTAGGTGCATATGTTGTAGATATATGTTAGTTTCCATATATAGGGATAGATAGACTTCTCTATTTGTTTGCGAGTTTGTTGACTTTAGTCTGGGTTCTTTGTGGCTTCATGCAAGGGGTTGCATGACAGAGTACTAAGGACTCTATAAGCCAATGAAAAGAGTGCACATCTGAGTTCTATGGAATTCAGGCAAAGACCTGCCACGAGGACACACCAGAGGAAGTCATAGACTTGAAAGGAGAAACCTTAAGGTTGCTGGACACCTTGGAGGTAAGACTGTGCCGAGGAGGGCACATAGATAATACAAAGTCACTAAAGGTTCTGTAAATCTCTACCATAAGGGAATCGAGCAAGTGCATAGAGTGCACAAAAGAAATCTATTTCGAGTTAAGAGATAGGAGAAGAGTCTAGGAGAAGACACTCATAGAGTTGTTCAATATTATGTTGGCTCAACAAGGTGTGCTTGAGAAGAAGTTTCCAAGAGGGCACTTGCATCTCTTCAAGGGAAAGAAGAGACATAGACCTTTGAGGTCCAAGCAGATGAAGTTAAAGGAGATAAAATAACTATGCAAGGAGTGCACCGAGACAACACTCAGGTGAAGGCGTTGAATGACAGCCATATGAAGGTTATTCAAGTGCAAGGAGAAAGCACAGAGTGAACTTGTTTCAAGTTCAAAGAAGCTCAGGAAGAATAGTGCCTTTGCACACAAAGTTCCAACAGAAAGGAATAGTAGGATGAGACACTTCAAAGTCCAAGCCTCAGACAAAGCTCATGAGGATAAGCACAGCTGTTGTTTGATGGACACCAAGAGAGAATATCTGGACCATTGAATCCACATCCAGACATAGGAGGAACATGCACAGAGAAGGTCAGATCTGGGCCGACATATCTGAGCACAGAGGACCAATAGTCGTCAGATCCAAAAGAAGATGCATGAGGTTTAACCTTGTGTATGCAGAGGAGAATGGAATCATCAAAGTTTCGATTAGATCGAAATATTTTTTCATCTCAGAGGATAGGTGGTAGCAGATCTAAGAGTTCAGAGATTTGGTCACCGAGAGATTTGCATGGAGGAGTTGTTAAAACTCCTGAATCACTAAATCATGAATTCAATAACAACCGTTGGATCAAGATAGACTGTGGGCCATCGATCTGGAATTTTGGTTCATTTCAAGATTCGAAAGGGAAGGAGGAGACTACACTCCATATCCTTGATATGTGAAAGTCAGATTGAATCCAGGCCATTGGTTGAGCCGACATCATCGTGACCGTCCACTTTCATAGGACACGTGGTAGAGGTCCACATAAGTCAAAGGTTTGAAAGAGGAAGTGTCGACATCATCGTGGCCATCCATCGGAGAGGACATGTGGTGAGAGGTTGGTGTTTCACTGACTCACGACATAGAGGGAGTCAACGGAGGGAGCAATGAGAATTCACGATATGTGAAGTTCTGATGCGCTTGGGAGGTTTTGCCCCGGGCTATAGAAAAGGGGCATATGGTCGACTAACAAGGGAGGATATTATCATCTGTTATCCATTTTTGGGGTTTCAGGGGTGGAAGGACTTAGGAGAATTTTCAACCAGAATCGCGAAGTCGCGAATTCTGAAATCCCTGTCGAGTTGAGATTGTGGTCACATTGGTGGTCATATGGGCAAGATATAAGGGAAGAGATAACCATGGAACTAGGTTCCATTTTGGATATCAAGGATTCTGGAAACAAGAGTTAAGTGGGGCTTGCGCTTGGTGCAAGTTCTCATAATCGGGGTCTAACAAAAGGCCCTGTGGATTTGTTCAAGGATTCCAGTACGAAATTCAAAGAGTTGATCCGACTCAACATTGTTGGAGAATGATCCTTGACTGGGAGGTAAGCATACCCTATTGAGGCAGAGGTAGGGGGTTTGCACCAGGTAGTATCAGAGCCACTTTTTGTCTGTAGACCGTAGACAGAGGGAGGCATAGGAGAAGAAGAATAAAACAAAGTGTCGATTCTCTATAAATATTGTTACAAGGCATGCAACAAATGGTAGGCATCCAGGTGGGATGAAACCAGAGAGAAAGAAGATGGCTATTGAAGTCCATGAATGTGGTCCAAAAGAAGATCACCAATAGAGAATCAAGGCTAAGGTGGACCAAGAGATCAAAGAGATAAGGGCACAAATGGAACAACTCACATTTAAAATGCAGTAGGATGCTAAAGTGCATTGGGTATATGATTGGACCATGAAGAGGAAAGAAAAATGGCCTGTTCAGAAATTGTTGGCCAAAGGAAAATGAAGGCTATTGAGAAGGTGGATGATGCATGTTGAAAGCCTCATAAGTGAAGAGTAAGTGGTTCATATCTGTAAGCTAGAAGTTGGGAAGAGTCTTAGTGATGGTGAAGAGGAGAGATCAAGCAGAGATCTCAAAAACTGCCAAGTGGGATAGGGAGAGCAGATGAGGCCATGTGAGAGTCTCATGAACTCCAGGGTGAGGTTGGATCAGCAAGGAGAGATAATAGAGAAGGATCATAGGATTCTTCTAATCATTGGAGGAATAGAGGTATTCCTTCCACATAGCCCAGTTGAGGCGAGAGCTTGTGTTGCAGAGGGAACAATAGGATAAGGACAACCAACAATGACTATCATATAGGAAGAACAAATGGAGAAGACATCAGAATTTTCCCCAGCAGAACAAGAGTGTGCAGATGAGGTACTCACTCCATAGGAGAAGGAGTTAGGAATGTTGGAGGATTGTTTGAACAATCCAGAGCTAGTAGATGACTACCAGGAGACAGTCATGCAGATTTTGAGAGAAGGGCATTCAACATAATTGATCGAAATTTTCAGCCAGGAAGTTGAACATGAGATGACTACAACACAGAATATTGCAACAAAAGATGAATCATAATTCTAGTGTGGGGAGCATTTGGAGGATGATGGAGATGCACGAGCAGTAGAAATGGCAGAATAAAATCTATAAGAAGAAGAAGCTGAGTAGCAGCTCAGTGATAAGACTACAGAACTGGAGTCTGCAACAAAGTGGAAAGATAAGGCCACAAGAGATGGAGAAAATCGAAATTGCACAAGGGATTGAATTAATCTACCCATTTGCAGGGAAGAAGTGTAGCCAAGGAGACTGCATAAAGAGAACCAACAACTAGAGTAGCTGGATGAAGTGATTGAGAATATAAGAAGGCTACTGTTGAGGTCAACAGAAGAAGCAGTCAACAAGGAGAATCTGAGCAGAAAAAAGCCTGCAATAGCAGTAGGGAAGAAGCAACAACAACAACAATGAAGTAGTGGAACAGATGGACAACTCCAAAGGATAGTTTGGGATCCAAATGGATTTCAACAGAGCTAGGAAGCTCATGAGAAGGAGCTCATGATTTTTTTCGTAGCAGTGGAGTATGATGTAGGAGCATCGCTCCAACCCAACAATGCACCAGCTATCCAACATATCAAAGCACACATTCAAGGAGAAGAGAGGCACCAAACCTCTCGATTTCAAATTTCAAATTGAAATTAAATTAATTAAATGATTTGTAAGGCTGGTAGAGCCAAGACATGCTTTTGTGTAGGCTGCATATAGGTTTCCTTTTATGGTTGTAAGGCTGAGATCTAGATCCGATTCAAACTAGACATCCATTTAATGTAATTCATTATAATCAATGAGAGTAGGTAGCTTGGAGGGAAGAGATCGAGGAGCCCCTTTTGTAA
>CBVK0102696776.1:0-18147 GCA_900067695.1 Picea abies
TTCAATGTAATTGATCATCTTCTCCATCCAATTCCACATCTGTATCATCCAATCCAGATTCAACATTGTAAGGATTAGCCATATCATCATCGTTGTCATCGTCGTCGATGTCAGTTTCGATAAATTCATCATCGATATCATCTTCATGAACATTGACTCCTACATCATCAAGTTCAACTAATTCTTCAACATCTTCCTCTAGAACATGATCATCTAACTCATGTTGATCATCTACATCATATTCTTCTTCAATACCCTCTTGATCTTCCTCTACATTATACTTTATCGGCCTTCCTCTTGGATCATGTCTAATAACAAATGACCAACCCCCTCCACCTAGAACCTCTGAGTAAAATACATGTTCACATTGACTTGGAAGAACATAGGGCTTTGTTCTTGGCTCAAGCAACCTTGTATTGATCATGGTAAATCCATTAGCATGTTCAATAACAGTTCTATTAGGATCACGTTGATTCAATCGTAGCATGTACCATTTGACAATGAATAGAACTAATTTGAAGGATTTAAAGTCACACTCAATAATATATTCCAAATACCCATAATATTGATTTTCTGACAGTTCTAGATGTCTGTCACTTCTAGAGGAAACATTTTTCACCTCAAAGACTACAGTTATCCCAGAATCAAATGTTTTCTTCATTTCATCCAACTTTTTTATGCAAAATGTACTACCGTTGCACCACATACCCTTATGGTGTTTTACCAACAATATGCCAAACACGTAAAAATGACATCATCAATTGATAATTAAGTAAATCAATTGATAATTAAGTAAATATTTTATGTTTGGAAAGTATGCAAAGAAAAAAAAATCAACTTGTACATCAATATAATTGAAAATAATTAAATAGTACGGCTTATTAATATGCTCATTGCTTGTTAAGTGGTTGTAGCTCAATTGGTTGGGATGGAGAGTTTTCTCCTCCCCACCCAAGTTTGAGTCTCATCTATGCGACATGCTACTCCTTGTGAGCCAAATATTCTTGAAATACTTGACCCTCTTATGTTCTCCAGATTTTAGGGGGGATTACCGTGGACATAGCGAGCTTTGCGTCATGAACCATAATAGAAAAAAAATATGCTCATTGATTGCCTCTTTATTTTTTAAACCCTATGCTAAATCAATTTCCTTTTGTGTAAGATTGATATCTCCATTGTGATGTGTTTCTTTAACCAATGAAGACACACCTTCCCATGATAATCCTTGACCAGGTAGTTTGCATCATTCAATCCATACCTTTATCAAATGAAGATTGTTTGCGACGTATAAATGTAGTGAATCCCACTCTCGACCATTTGCATGAGAATAAAATTACAACATTGCACAAATTTATAATTACTTAACACGATATACCATCTTTATAATTGATGTATATTGAAGATTAAAAATGAAATAATTAAGTACGATATATACATAAAAACCAACAATCAAATGTATTATAATTAATCTATACCATCTAATAATTACCTTTCACCTTCCTCGATCTATCTTTCCCCATCATGTACTCCCCTTCAAATTTGTTAATGGAGTTCAGATCACCAATATGATGATCTAAATCGATCTTAATAAACGCCAACCCTGGAAGATATTCAGTAATATACACCATGATTTGGTATACCATATATCTCTCCACCATAGAACCCTTCTCTTTATCTAACCAAAGCCTTCAAAATTTCAAGTGTCTCTCAACCATCCACATTGACCTTGTGTGTATAGGTCCACACGCTCTTCCGATCTCACCCACCATAGAACCCTTAGGATGTGCTCTTTATCTAACCAAAGCCTTCAAAATTTCAAGTGTCTCTCAACCATCCACATTGACCTTGTGTGTATAGGTCCACACAATTCAATCTTCTCAACTTGGTGTATGAGGTAGTGTTCTTGTGCATTGAAAANNNAATCTTCTCAACTTGGTGTATGAGGTAGTGTTCTTGTGCATTGAAAAATGACGAAGGTAGAAACTTTTTCATTTCACACACTAGACGAAGAAATTCTCTCTTCCAATACTTTATATCTTCTTTATGTATTTCTTTAGATGACAACCATCTACAAGTGATGCAAGCAAATCATGAGATTTAACGAAAATAAACAATATAGTACATAAGTACAATTACTAAAACAAATGCCAAATATAAGTTCTACAACAAATTAAACAAACACTTTATACATGCAAAATATCGCTACTTACCTCATGTATTTACAAGATCATATATAACTTGTTTGACATTATTTTCGAAGTTGTCTGGGAGAGATAGAGGTAGAACATACTGTAACAATAAAATTGTTTCATTATTTTTTCCAAAGTAAACAAAAAAGTACACCAACAACATGTAGTATACAAATATAACAATATATAAACCGGAATAATTACCTTAATGAAGATATGTCAATCCTGTGTTTTTACCCCCCCAAAATCACCTTTCTTTGTTAAGATATCCTTTATGTTCGAACAAAATCATCTGGGAAATTTAATTTTTCTTATGACTTCTTTTACAGCATTACTTTATTGCTCCGTCAATAACCGTGGAAGTGAGATTATATTAATTTGGTCTCCATCATTATTTAATTCAATGACATCTTTCATTGCATGATTGGCTTCCTAAATATCACTGCAAATTTTGACAATTTTTTTTGGTCACTCCTTCCATCCAATATTCGCCATAATGTTTCAGCTACATTCTTTTTTATATGCATTGTATCAAACAAATGAACAATTTGTAGGTGCTCATAGTAGGGAAACCTACTGAATTGTTTGGGATAACTTTTCATTCCTCATGGAAGCCCATTGACACCTTCATGATCACGACCATCATGAATCATAGTTAAAGAAATTACAAAAATCGTTGTCAATTACAGTAAATTGTCAAAACACATTATAAAAAAATAAAATTAAAAACATTTCATATATGATGATCATAGATAGACAATTTGATCAGTACCTTGACGATTTCTATTATATTGCAACTTCCATAGGTGAGGTGTCATTCTCTGTGGTTTTAATGTGGTCTCTTCTTTCCCATTGAAAAGATGTTTTTCAGTAGTTCGATACATATGATTCTTAGAGAGGAAGTGCCTATACTCATCAAACACCTCCTTTCCTAAACTTTTTGATCGACGAGATTTCATCTTAGGACCAAAAACTGTACATGCAAATTTTCCCTTTGTTTGAAGACCTGCAAGAGATGGATTAACTATGTCAATTATAATATATCATATATAATGAATGAATTATTTAAAAAAACATGCATGATTAATATATCAACTTCATAAAATTAAATACTATTAAAGTGCACGTTATAATTACATACCACAAAAATGTGTTAGCCCTGAAGCATCATGAATTGTCCATGCAAGCATTGCATGGAATTAAAATTACCTTTTCCCTATTGGTCTAGAGGCATCATACATAATGATGGCATTCCATAGCTTTAGTAGCTCATCAATAAGAGGCTCGATATATACATTCATATCTTTAAATTGGTACTTACCTAATTGATTAGAACATATACAGTACATAATTATTACAACCATTTTACATATATAAATAAAATATATGAGTAAATGAAAAAAACTATATGACATTATGCAACAAATACGAAAAATGAGATGCTATTGCATTAAAAAACATTGTTGTAAACGAATACCTGGAACAATCATTGCCAACATTATATGCTCCCTCTTTATTGACATCCATGGAGGAATGTTATTGTTGATAACAAAAACAGGCACATCAAGTAAATAGATCTCGTCTCTACAAATGGATTGACACCATATGCTACCAAAGAAAGCCTAACATTACGAGGTTCTTCTTTAAAGTGCGGTCATTTTTCCTCCATGTCTCTAAATGCAGAAAGTCATCTTCACTTTTGTTTTGTGCATGGTAATCCATAAACTGTGTTAAGTTTTTACACCTAAACGGTCGTTGCAAGCATGGAATAATAGGAGTATAACGAAGAACCTTGTGAGACACCTTTTTTGTTACTTGATTTGTTCGATATCTATTGCTATGACATTCGGGGCATTCTATTTCAAATTCATATTGTTTATAATATATAATATGATCATTGGGACATGCATCAATTGTTTGATACTCCATTCCAATATCTTTCATGATGGCAGATAAATATCAGTATGTGCGAGGTAAAATATTTGACGGTGGTAGCAAATATTCAGCTATCAAGCTGCTACAACAAATTAAAAAAATATATTGGTTAATATAATATCAAGAATATTAACAACACATATTTCATGCTTGTTAATTTTATTGATGAACTAACAATAAAATTTTTAGAGGAACAAAGATAACCTTTTATCATGATGATCATATATATGTGATCAATGAAATATATTAAATACCTTAACATATGTGTGATTGACGTGTTTGAAAAAACATTCATAACCTTCAAGTTCATTATCAGCAATACAGCGGAGAGAAAAGTTGTGTTGGAGCCTTCATAAAGGGGTTTGTATGTCTTCTCAATTAGAGATAAATCATTAACATCGTCAAAGTCATCATTTTCATGATCATCATTATCCATTCTAACATTAAATGTATCATGGATCAATATATTTGTACCATCATCCTCAACTATGTTATCAACATGATCATCATCTTCCATATGACCATTAACTTGATCTTCAATATTCACAACTCCATGTTCCTCTGGTGCTTGTTCTGCAACCACATTCTCCATGTGCGGATATTCCTTAAGAGACCTTTCCTTTATAATTACAAACCATCAAAAGATATTAGTGTATATATAACAAATAAAAAAATGATACATACATTTACAAAAATGATAAATATAAAGACATATATAATGAACAACTTACCAACAGACGATATTCATGCCCCCCCTCAATGTGTCCATGTTCCCTACAATGTCTTTTAGTTGTTGAGATCTTTAATCTTCTCCTATTAAAGCCCCTGCATTGACTACAAGGACAATAACATTTCCTGTCACCCTTTCTTTTCACTCCATCCCACAATCTAGCAAGTAATTGTCGATTTTTTTCTTGTGGATCAAGAATATTGTTATGTGACATTTTCTTTTACCAAGCTTGAGTGATGATTATTGATCTTAAAAAATCAAGCTCCACACTTAAAATATTTTTAATGATAGTAACAAATAAAATAATTCTGGTTTTTTGTTGGAAAAATAGTGCTTGTAACCTTCGCAAGTTGTTGCTAGTATAGCAAAAATGTCAGAATGTTTCTAGCATTCTAGGTTTTTATAAATAAATAGACATTGGATTTATGACGTCTATTGAATATTGACCATTATTGTAATAAATGCGAGGAATGGTTGACTAAGTCTAGGGCAAAGGGCAGCAGTCTGAGCAAATTTTACTGAAGTCGAAAATCCGACGCCTTTTCCATTGTCGTAGAAAATCTGACTCCTAGTCGTTGAAAAATCGACGACCATGTCTTATTAGTGGAATATCTAACACCCATCGGGACCAATTCGAAAAAAAAAATTACAATTTTAAAAGGTAAAGTTCGACGACAAGGCCAATTTTTTTGGTGGTGTCGGAGGATGTCATCATATTTTGGGTTCAATTGTAGTTGTGTGATGAACAATACTAGCTACAAACAATGATTAGAAGTCTCATTTACTTGACAGATACTCACCATATTTGTCATATGTAGTCAAAATTCTCTCCAAATTCATATAGGAACCTAGAGAAAGCCACTAGAACACAACAAAAAAGGGTCCTAAGTTACATTCAAGGTACAAAAGATTTTGGACTTCTCTATAAGAAGAATGACAACTTTACACTTGTTGGATATTCCGATGTAGATTTTGCAGGTGATATTGATGATAGAACATCAACTTTAGGATATTTAGTGAATATGGGTTCAATGACATTATCTTGGAGTTGTAAAAATAGGACATAGTGGAAAACTCTTCAGTCAAGGCAGAATACATCTCAGCTTGGGAAGTAGCATGTGAAATTGTTTGACTATATAGAATTTTACAGGACCTTGGTGCTATTTAGAAAACACCAACCTTTATTGATTAACAGTCAGTTAGCAATAAATATTACCAAGGATTCAATATTTCATTCTAAGACCAAGCATGTTGACACCAAATATCATTTCATCAGAACACTCATCAACAACAACATCATCAAGCCACAATGTTGTCCATTTAAAGATCAAACTTCAGATATTTTCACCAAATCAACAGGTAAAATAAAATTCACTAAGTTTAGAGATGAACTTGGCATTTGTAAAAACAAACTTTCATACTAAAGGGGGGAATGTTAACTTGATAATCCTAAATTTTAGTTAGATATGTATTTTCCTAGAATAATAATAAATAAAGTTATTCTAGAAGAAATGTATTTTCTAGGAGATAGATTATCCTTGTCATAGTGATTGTCCTTGCATTGTTTGTCAAGGACACATGGCATGTTGAGATAAGGTTACAAACGTTATATATACATTATGCCTCTCACCTATTATGTAATTTTTATTTTCCCGATTAATAAACTGTGTCTGAGGACATGGTGAAATTAACAGTGTAGATTCAAGTAGTCCTAGATCATATATGTAATCAGTGGTTTTATCAAGAAATAAAAGCTTAGTTTTGATATATTTAACTAAGTTCATTACAATAAGAATGTTATTTATGTTTTCGTTGTTGCATGTTATGCATTTCCACAAAACTTCAATTTTATAATAAATGTTATTCATTTCCACAAGAAGCTTATAATTTGATTTTTTAAATAAAAAAGAACAATTGTATGTCGGTGTAAAGGTTGTATATTGTTTATTTGAAAATAATTTGTGATTTTTAACTATGAAACATCATTATAAAACATTATAAGTATGATTTTTGGAGGGAGCGTTGGATTATATATTTTTATTAAATAAAACTTAATAATGTTCTATTGAATTTATTTATTTTATGATTTTATTAAGTTAAATGAAATATTTTGAGTAATTGAAAAAAGGCAGGCACTAAGTTGCACATGCAACTCTTGTTTCTTTCGCAACCACCAAACAACCACATTTGTATTAATATGTACCAACGTGTGTCCTATTGATATGAATGATGGGAAGGCAATCAATGTTGTGTATTGTGTTGGGTTAATCTTGACTTGGTCATAGAGTAGATAAGAGAACCATGATATTGTCATTGATGGGTTTATGGTTGGCGGTTTGCAGGTCCATGGTATTTCCCATGGTATTTGATGTGATGAAGCCTATTTAAAGGATTGAAGAACTCCATTGTAATATTCCTCAAGTGGCCTAGTGTTTGGCCATCTTGGATAAGGTCAATAAAGATATCTATGTTGAGAGTTGGTTTTCTCGGTTAACGGTTTCCAAGGTAAACATTGTCTTTATGTGCTTGTTGGTATTTCTATGTGCATGGATTTTGTGTTGTATTTAATATTTCTCTCTCAGTTTTTTAACATTTAGTATCAGAGCTCAGTGTTTTGTGGACTTTCTAACAACAATGGCTTGGGTGTTTTATGGGTTTATGAACCATGGTGAATGAAACATGGAAATGGAGCATAGGTGGAAGTACACATAGGATGGAATATAAAGAGTTACTCAGTTAAGGAGTGCTTAATTTGGTTCATTTTATTTGGAATAGAGAGGATTGTGAGAAAAAAAAGTAGGTAGATGCTTCAAGCATCATTTTCTCAGGGATACACTTGTAATCATTATTTATGGAGTTGAATTTTATCACATGTAAATGGACATATGGACGTAAGGCCTATTTAAGCATGCATACACTTGGTTTAAGACCTAGGTGATAGGGGGGTATGTTGTATTCCCGGATACCTAGTAAATAAAATTTGAGGGGGATAGGTGAATATCCTAAGTCAAGTTTAAAGAGGGAATGATGGGTTAATCTTGACTCCGTCATAGAGTAGATGAGATAGCCTTGATATTGTCATTGTTGGGTTTACCATTGGTGGTTTACAAGCCCATGTTATTTCCCATGGTATTTGATGTGGTGAAGCCTATGTAAAGGCTTGAAAAAATCCATTGTAGGATGCTTCAAGCAGCTTGGTGTTTGGCCAGCTTGGATAAGGTCAATAAAGATATATATCTTGAGTGTCATTTTTCCTAGTCAAAGGTATCTAGGGTAAACATTGGCTTTATGTTCTTATTGATATTTCTATGTGCATGGATTTGTTGTTGTATTTAATATTTCTCTCTCAGGTTTTTAACATGTGGTATCAAATATTAGTGTTTTTTGGTATCTCCAACGAGAATGGATTGGGTGTTTTATGGGTCTATGAACCATGGTGAGTGACACATGGAAATGGAGCACAGGTGTAAGTACACAGGGGATGACATCTAAAGAAGTACTCGGTTAAGGAGTGCTTAATTTGGTTCATTGTATTTGGAGTAGAGAGGAATGTGAGAAAAGAAACAGGTAGATGCTTCAAGCATCAATTACTCAGGGATATATTTATAATCATTATTTATGGAGTTGAATTTCATCACATGTAAAGATATATATTTTGAGTGTTGGTTTTCCCGATAAAGGGTTTCCAAGGTAAATATTGGCTTTATGTGCTTGTTGGTATTTCTATGTGCGTGGATTTTGTGTTGTCTTTAATATTTCTCTCTCCATATTTTAACATGTGGTATTAGATAATGGGTTGACCTTGACTCTCTCACGAGAGTGGTATGATGTTGGCAACATGGGAGACTCAAAATGAAGAATGGTTCATGGGTATATTAATCATGTTAAAATGCCACATGAAAATGCATTACAAGGATTAATGTGAAGCATTGGCAAAAACACATTGAGGAAGAAGTACTCGGTTAAGGCGTGCTTGATTCAGATAATTGTATTTGGAGCAGGAGTGATGTTGGTAATGAAGTTGGTTGATGTTTAATAGTATCACGTGCTCTAGCATACAATTGTAAATTATAATTTTTTTGGAGTTATACTTTATCACATATGTAAAATGGAATATGGTTGCAATACCTATCTAGGCATGAGAACCTTTGGTTTAAAGTCTAGATGTAGACTTAGGTGATAGGGGGCATGTTGTATTCCTCGATACGTGGTAAATAAAATTTGAAGGGGATAGGTGAATATCCCAAGTCAAGTTTAAAGGGGGGAATGTTGGGTCAATCTTGACTCAATCATAGAGTAAATAAGATATCCTTGTGTTAAGCCCTAGACAAAACCCTATGTTATGTATAAAACCCTTTATTAAGCCCCTTATTGAATTATTACATTTCTTGTGTTATATTTTTATGTAGGCTAGAACCCCTTCATCACACCCTTTCTTTATAATTGTACCATTTGTCTCCTATATATATGCCAAGGAGACCTAGTCTTAGGATCATCTTATATCATCTCACATGGTATTCTGAATTGGATATATTGTAAAATGAGGTTCCCCCCTCAAAGTGGATTGTATTCATTGAATTTTATCATTTTAAGGCATTGGATCATAACATTTGGTATCACAGCATTGATTCTAAGGTTTTTCTTCTACAAACAAGTCATCTTAGAATTTTTTCTATAATGTTTTTTCTAGGCCGATTTGGATATAAAAACTTGGAGGTTACTTAGATGAAATATCAAGGTACTTTTCATACAAATTTCAGATTCTAGGTCATTATACTTTCAAAGATATAGCCTTTGGAAGATAGAGTTTTTGACTCATCCTGAATTCAGTTTTAAACTAGTCATCTTGGCATTTTCACTATAATTTTTTTGGGGGGGGAGGTTTCATATAGTGAAACTTGGTGGAGACTGAGAAGATATATCCTATCACAGGTGGTCCAAATTTCATAATCATGTACTAAATATTGGACACGTGGAATTCTATACAAGTTCGCTCTTTGGAAAAGTCCAAAAATCAACAAGGTTTGGGAAAGTTACCATAACTTTCATTTGGCACGTCAAATTTTGGTCAGACCTATGGAATTGTAGAGAAGACATATCATAGTACTACAAGCCAAAATTTTAGACTTAGAAGGGCCAAAATTTCATAAATACATCAGAAGGAATGTAATATCCCCAAGAGAGCTAGACATGGATTTTATGAATTTCTATGCAATTATGTTATTTTTCCACAAATATTTTGCATTCATTCTACTAAAGACATTTTTTCAAACATATTGCAAGCATCCTAGATACACTTGGATTATAAGAGAATCATGGAATATTTTATTATGAATGGAGACTGAATACAACAATTCAATGGCCACTATGGCAGCTGCAATACATCAATGGAAAACACACATTATAAGCCAAAAACTTGGTATCATGCCATGGCCTCCTCAACATATGAGATCAAACCCTCCAAGTTACACAACCTCTCCAAGAAAATCACCATAACCCAAATTGAAAACAAACCCAAGATGAAGCTCCAATGAAGATTATGGATGGATCCTCCTTCTTGTCTAGCTAGGGTGGATATTGCACCACCGAAACAAGACCAACAATGGAAGGGTTTTGCCCAAAACCCCAACAAAAATGCTAGTTACAAGAGCACTCAATAAGATATCAAATCATAATAATGAGAAGTGAGGGGTTACCCTTCTTTTATACTTTTCCAACCCCTTCTAAATCCTTCCTCCATAACTTCTAGAACTTCCCCTTTTGGACTACATCAATCCTTCTAGATCTTTCCCCTTTTTGACCAAATCGAATGTAACTTCTAGAATTTTCCCCTTTTTGACTAAATCAAATATAACCTTTATTTTCCCTCCAATTTTCACTTTAGGATTAAAAGTCAATTTAATAATAATTAAGTAACTTGTTAATCTAAAGTTATTTTACTTTCCCTAAGGACACTTTAATAATATAATATCTACTAACTAAGTGACATTAAATTGCCCCCTTTTCACTCCTATTTCTCAACTGACAAACCACCGGAGTCCCTCCTACTACAAAAGTGGGGAACTAAAAAATGGGGACATGACAAGTCCTCTCTTCCCAAAGATTGCTTGTCCTCAAGAAATGTTATCATGACCTAACACTCCATCGGTTGGTCTAGACTGGAAATGAAAATGATACTAGGATCTCAAACCACCCTGTAAGATGTGAAGCATCCTCCGCTCAAGGTGTGGTCTGATAATGTATTGACGTAAGAGACCTCCTAAAAAGCACCAACAAGCAAGGTCACTCGATGTTGCAATAACTTGATCAACCCATCATTGTACTACTCTACTAGGGAACCAATCTCATGAGAGAAAAAACTAGCTCTCGCCTTCGTGTCAACTATTGCATTATCTCCTACTAAAATCCCAGGGTCCCAAGCTATCCTCAGAAAGGAACCACCATGTTGACGTTGTGTTACTCTGATCATAATCAACCAATCTTCATGCCCACTCTACATCCACAATTTGTAATGCCTCAAAGGATCACATCCACTATCGAGGATCAGGCCCATCCAATGTATCCCTACTCTAAAATCAGACATCACAAAGAAGTATATGTGGTCATCAATTGATAAGACATCCACTACACCTTGTCTCTAAGTGTCAAAGGGAAAATTTCTAATACTCTGGCACCTCTTATCTACTGCAATCATCCAAGTTTCATCCAAACAATCTCCCAAAATATCGTCAGCAAAGTCCCTCTGTGCGAACACAAGAACCCCATAGATGGTAAAGTCACAAGGATCCCAAACTAGCCTATATAATGTGGAGCGTGTAGCACTGGTCTATAAGGTGCTAATACAAGAATCCACCTAATTGTGGCTAATAATCTAAGCTATCATAAGTTGCATAAACTTGGCCAAATCCTTGGAATACCACTTCTCCAAGCAACCACTCCTAAGCCTCCCAAAAGTAAACTCTGAAAAGTCAAAGTTGGTGCTCTCCTCTCTAACAATGGTTGAATTGTCAAACATTGAGATCCCAGGGTCCCAAGTTAATCCTGGAAAGATACCACCATGTTGACGTTGCACCACTTTGATCATCATTGTCAAACCAACATGCCCAATCTGCATCCTCCTCTCTTGGAACCCCAAGCTAATCTCCCCAAAGGGACTGAAGCTACCATCCTGAATCCTCTCATGTGAAAGTGTCTCACTAAAATCTAAGTCTGCAAGTCCATGGTTGGCCTCAATTTTTTCCTTCCCTATAGAGTAATTCTCGACCTCCCCTATGCTGACATCCCAAAAATAAAGCAGACCAATCATTGTCATGACTCTATCGATCATCATTGGAATCAATCCATCATTGATATGAATTCTCGGATCCCACCACTAAATGTGAATTCCATCGCTCCTAATACTTGATAAATTCCGCTTCACCATACCGGTAACCATCAGAGTCAAAATGAGCCAAGTCCCTGGTATGCCATTATCTAGTGAATCCTAGTACCAAAAATCAACTCTGTGTCTGTTGATCCGTTCGACTCCTGCCAAACTGCACTAGAAAATATGTTATCTCAATAACCATCAATGTACCCAAGTAATCTATGGAGTCTAAATACCTCCCTGGAAAGTAGAATTGTCACCTATGGTGCCTCATACTCGTGTGAGTACCCAAAATTCCTTGTCGAAGGTGAATCATACATATCCCTCATAATCGTCTCTATGAGTGGGAGCTTAGGGGCTACAAGTGTGTGACCTCTGTAGTGGATAATGTCATCCACTACTCTATTAGCTGAAATCTTTGTGAACTAACCAAATACAATCTAGATATCCTCATGTGCTCTGACCACATTGTCCAAATAAAAGAACTCTGACATGGCTATAATCATGTCAGTCTCACCCAACTAACTCAGGTGATTCTTCCACATCCTGTCGAATATATGGTTGGCATCAGAAAATGGCACTAGATTCCATTTCCACTGCCTGTAAGACTAGAAAATGTCAGGTGCACTGGTCAGTCCCAATGGTATGACCAAGGAATCAAGGTAACATCTGAGAGTGATTATGTGGATATCCTTCTCTTTGTCCATGCTTTGGTGATATCCCACTAGAAGATCAATCTCCGAAGGATATACCTCTCCATGAAGCTCATCCATCCACTCATCGATCCCGGGTGAACCAAAATCGATGATATGTTTGAAGTCTCTCTCTAGAGGTCGCCCCGTAGGAAATATCCCAAAAACCCACTGCATACCATCATACACTGATAAATGTTGTTGTATCCCATTGCACACAATTGTATCATCATGTACCATCATGTATTGTATATGTGCCACTGTATCAATCACTCTACAACAACTAAACCTAGATCCCAGAGTGATGTATCCACATCTATCCTATACTCAATCCCAATAAACTGGTGCATATACTTCCTTGTTGGTTAGTCCACAAGGAGTTTTCTTAACTACTATCTCTACAGCTAAACCTTGAGCCAAATGAAACGGCTCATGATCCCTGCAATGCAAGATAGGTGCACAGTCAAAATCCTTTGTGTACAAACTCTCCTCATACACTTGCATCCCTAAATGCTCTTCATGCATAATCATCACAAGAGACTCCTCCCTCATATCATGAGTGCCACTCATTCCCTCATGCATCACTATTGCTAAAGATGTTGGAGTCTCTACTACTGTCAATGATGAAGAGTGTGCCACACTAAGTTGGTAACAAAGTTCCTCAATCTCCCTTTCATTGTCTTCAGCGAATTTAAGAGCAAGGTCCCTATCCATGAACAACTACAAGTAATCAGCTTTCATCTACTCTAGTTATTTTTTTATGATGCATAATTGAGCACTAGTGGTCCCATCTACAACTCCTTTGTGTCTCTCCATCTGATCTTTCTAATTAAGATCTTCAATAAATTTATGAGTACCATCTCCCCTTGTCAACACATGTACAATCTTCTCCTCCTTGACCAATAATTGATCCTCCAAACCCTTTCAAGGTGCAATCAAATCCTCCTCATAATCGACATCATAAATGATATATGGTGTTGAATCCTCATCATGTGTAGGTGCCATCGTGCTTGAACTACCTTCATCATAAGTATCATGCATAGTGAAAGATGTTGGATCCCCAACATCGGTTGATTGGAACATATGGTCATCATCAGGTGTTGCATCCTCATCTTTTGTTGATTCATAATAGGTATACCCATCCAACACACTAGAGTCATCAGTCTCATCAGTTAATTTTGATGATGTCTCATAGGCTATTGGATGGTCTTCCTTTATGCACACATTCTCCTCATGGCTAGATGCATGCTCCTCCACATGTTCTTCGGGATATTTTGATTTTTTCCATGTGCCTATCAAAGAGGTCTTGGTTTAATCTCTAATCTCCTTCCCACTCTTGATATCGATATAATCCTCTAATGACAGAGCAGCTTGGACCTCCTCATTGAACTTCTCATATTGGTCGCAGTAGGCTATACACTCTGCATATAACAACCACAATATTGGGTACTTTAAAAATTATGTTAGTTCCTTCCGATATTTTTCTATGGATTCCTTATTGGTCCTCATATTTTATTACACATGTATGTACATAATCTGATTTCCTTCCCACTGTTTCCCCTTACTGTAAATCGCACGGCTTTTTCTAGAAAAAAAACCCTGAAAATTTATTGATATTAAAATGCTGATAACTTTACTTCCCGGACTCTGCTTCCGTCGATTTTTTTTTCAAATTGGGTATTTTTCCGAGGGGAATTAAAATATCCAATTATTTTTTTCCAAATTAGTATCATAAAGTTTCATATTTCAACCTGAAGTGCACCTCCCTTTTTTCCCTAATTTTTTGTTGTAAAAGGACCCCATATTTTTTTTCCCTTCTTTGGTCAAGGAAAGTGCTCTGATGCAATCACAGGCTGGAAAGATCAACGTATATGATACCACTATAATATCTCGAAGAGAGATAGATAGGGATTTTATGAATTTCTATGAAATTATGTTACTTTTCCACAAATATTTTGCATTCATTCTACTAAAGACATTTTGTCAAACATATTGCAAGCATCCTAGATACACTTGGATTATAAGAGAATCATGGAATATTTTATTATGAATGGAGATTGAATACAAAAATCCAATGGACGCTATGGAAGCTGCAATACATCAATGGAAAACACACAATATAAGCCAAAAACTTGGTATCATGCCATGGCCTCCTCAACATATGAGATCAAACCCTTCAAGTTCCACAACCTCTCCAAGCAAATCACCACAACTCAAACTAAAAACAAACCCAATATGAATCTCCAAGGAAGGTCTTGGATGGATCCTCCTTCTTGTATAGCTAGGGTGGATATTGCACCACCGAAATAAGATCAACAATGGAAAGGTTTTTCCCAAAACCCCAACAAAAATGTTGGTTACAAGAGAACTCAATAAGATATCAAATCATAATAATGAGAAGTGAGGGGTTACCCTTCTTTTATACTTTTCCAACCCCTTCTAGATCCTTCCTCCGTGACTTCTAGAACTTCCCCTTTTTAACTACATCAATCCTTCTAGATCTTTCCCCTTTTTTACCAAATCAAATGTAACTTCTACAAATTTCTCCCTTTTGACTAAATCAAATATAACCTTTATTTTCCTTCCAAATTTCACTTTAGGAGTCTGATTATCTTCCTGATTCAAAGGTCTTTGTTTTCATCTATGTTTATACCCCATGAAGACTGTACACCCTGGAATACTGTATACTCCTCCACGTGGGGGGGTTGTAGGGGGGGCTTTCCCCCCTATGGGGTCCGAGGGCAAGCGGGCCCCTGAAGGAAAAATTACCTTGTAAATGTATATTGTAATTTCATAGTAAATTTGGACTGTTCATTATAAGGTCGTATATTTTACGGTAGAAGTTATGTTAGGGTTTTTTCCCTATAAGGCAACCCTCTTTTATGAGGGAATAGTATTGTGGTTGTGCATCATTGCGAATATTGTATTCTGAGAGAGGATACTATGAGAGAAAAAAGAGGAAGTTACAGTAGGTGTGTTGTAGGTTGTATCCCTTCATTTTGTTGGATAATAAAAAGGGAAGGACCTGAAAATTTCTCTGGTGGACGTAGCCCACATTGGGTGAACCACATATATCTGTGTCTCTATTGTATTGTGTCTCTTCTGTGTTTTATTTCAACATTTGTTTTATTTTATTGTTTTGCGATCCTATTTTTCTAAAAATTGGTATCAGATCGAAAGGTAGCTCGTAGGAAAAGAGGGTTCCTAGATCGAGTGGGAGCAATAGTGGAAGATGGAAAGTTTAGGGTCTAGAAATTTAACGACCAAAACTACCAGTTATGGAAGATGCAGATGGAATACTATTTATATCAGAAGGATATATTCTTACCATTGGGTGGAATATCAAAGAAGTCAACGGCCATGAAGGACGAAGAATGGGAGGTTCTGGATAGAAAATCACTAGGAACAATACGGTTGAGCCTAGCAGCATCGGTGGCTTTCAATATTTCAAAAGAAAAAACAACGAAGGAGATTATGAACGCATTGCCTAAACTGTATGAAAAACTCTCGGCGTCTAATAAGGTATTTCTAATGAAGATATTATCTAATATGAAGATGTCAGAAAGTGGGTCTGTTGTGGATCATTTAAATGAATTTAATACAATTAATAATCAAGTAAGTTTTGTAAAAGTGGACTTTGATGATGAGGTCAGGGCTCTTCTAATATTGTGCTCATTGCGAGAAAGCTGGAACGACTTGGTAATGGTTGTAAGTAACTCTGTCTTTGGTTCAAACACTTTAAATTTGATGATGTTGTTGGTGTTATCCTTAGTGAGGAAATGCGATGGAAAAACATAGGTGAGATCAGGTAATGCATTAAACATGGAGAACAGGGGAAGACAAAAGGATAGAGGAAAGGGCTCAGGGAACCATGTGAATTCTAGGAAAGGAATATCCCAATATAGACTGGGAAAGATAGAGTGTTGAAATTGTGGTAAGAAAGGACATCCGAAGAAAGATTGCAGAGCTCCAAAGAAACAAAGAGATGGATAATAGGAGAAAAATCAGGAAGCAAATGTAACATGTGATGTGTTACAAGATGCTTTGAATATTTTTGTAGATAATATTTTTGAGTCTTGGGCAATAGATTCAGGGGCTTCCTTTCATGCCACACCCCATAGGAAACATTTTTCTAGATTATGTTCAAGGTGATTTTGGACAGGTTCATTTGGGTGATGATGCACCATGCAAAATCGTTGGAATGGGAAAGGTAAAAATAAATCAAAGAAATGGAAACCAATGGTTTTTGAAATAGGTAACACATGTTTCAGATCTAAGGAAACATCTAATTTCAACAGGGCAATTGGCAAGTGAAGGTTGTATATCCATATTACAGATAAGGTGTGGAAGGTCACCAAAGGAGCACTGGTGATAGTAAAAGGAGAGAAGGTAGGTACATTGTATTTATGTACTGGTAATACTAATTTTATATCTCTTTAGCTTCTACAGGAGTGGATACAACACTGTGGCATCATAGGCTTGGACACATGAGTGAGAAGGGGATGCAGATACTTCACAAAAGAAATTTTTGCCAGATCTTAAACAAATTGATTTGGATTTCTGTGAGCATTGTGTTTATGGAAAACAGAAGAGGGTCATACTTCTTAGAGTCGGAAAAGAAAATAAGAGTGAAAGGTTAGAGCTTTTACATACAGATGTATGGGGACCAACTCGGGTATCATCTCTTTGTGGCTCTTGTTATTATGTTACTTTTATTGATGATGCAACTAGAAAAATTGGGTTTATTGCATTCGATAAAAATCTAATGTTTTTTATACTTTTAAGAAATGGAAAGCTTTGATTGAGAATGAGACAGGAAAAAGGTTGAAGTGTCTCAAACCAGACAATGGAGGTGAATATTGCAACAAGGATTTTGACGATCACTGTTCATAGCATGACATTCGTAGAGAGAAGACAATTCCAGGAACACCACAAGAAAATGGTGTGTCAGAAAGGATGAACAGAACAATCATGGAGCGTGCAAGGAGTATGAGATTACATGTTGGTTTGCCCTTACAGTTATGGGTAGATGTTGTAGATATTGTTGTTTATTTAATAAACAGAGGACCTTAAATATCTTTGGATGGTGGAATTCCAAAGGAGGCATGGACAATTAAGAAGGTAAACTATTTTTTTTTGAAGACTTTCAGTTGTGAAGCATTTGTCCATATTGATAAAGAAAATTGAACAAAGCTTGAGGCAAAATCCAAGAAGTGTACCTTTATTGGATATGGT
>CBVK0102696781.1:0-11375 GCA_900067695.1 Picea abies
GGACAAATACGTGTTTACTGATTTACACAAAGACTTTTTCTGTGATTTTCTACATTTTCTACAGGAGTGGATACTAAGGTTGAAGGATAACCACGCGATGAATCAGATTTGACAGCTAGATTGGACCCCAGTACATATTGAGCAATTATAGCAGGTGAACAACAAATTCATCCACGTAGTATACCTCTGGCTTGACAATATTGTTGTCAAGTTCATAATAGAGTTTGCAGTTGACACAACGAAGTCATACAGCGCAGCAGAGCAATAATTTCTATGTGGACCTTGAGGAAGGTATATTCGATCACTGTATAATTCTATCAATATATTGTTATATAACAAAGGTGTAATGACAATGGAATCAAAGAGCTAAACTTCCCTACATGCATGGGGGAAGGGGGGAAGAACTGACAGAAAGGGGATAAATGGAAGGAGGTAATAATAAAGACAAGAAGGATGAAGAACCCTTGGACCCAATCATGATGGATGACGACTAGAGGAACCCTTGGACCCAATCATGATGGATGACGACTAGATCAAGTGGATCTTGGTGTCATCAAGAAAGATGTGTAGTGGAGCACCCTACCAATACAAGATGAACACCAAGAAGAGAGATATAGCCGCAAGGGAAGGCTTGGTGAGCGACGAGGAAAATGTAGAAGATATTTGGGCTATGGAGAAGATTGAGGAAATCCTGCGCGCAACATACGAGAGGAAACCAAGAGGTCCAAGAATGGGAGGAGAAGGCGAAGGATGATTTTAAGGATGGAAATTTATTTTAAAATGTAGAAACCTTGGCAGATCTTACTAATCCTTCATATGTCAACTATAAATGTTTGGCGATATTTTTGTAAAAATATTCAAATTTATAAGTATTTTATATGGTTTTTATAAAATTTTGACGATTTTTAAGGTAAAATAATTTTATCCTATAGAATTTGGGCAAATCATTTTTAAAATAACGAATCTCGTTTTTGGAAAAACCATGGAAAATTAGGAAAAACCATGGAAAATTATCCCATGAGAGAAATTTATCCCCTAAAATCATCCTTGAAGGAAACCATCCTATCATTATTAATGTCAGTCTGGAACTCATAAACCCATGTGTGACTAATACACCAAAGAGAACACCATCATTTAGACAACCAAAGTTTGGAGGAAGTCTGATAGTAGGAACTACATCTACACAAGGAGCAACAACTGGAGGAGCCAGTTCATGAAGCACTAGCCAAGTATCTACACCACACAGAGGAGGTAGTAGTTTTGTATTTGGAATGGAAGGACATGATCCTACCATCAGACTACCATAATTTTGATGAGAAGCAACATAAGAGACTGAGAAGCATTTGTTCATTTGTGCAAAGATCTAGGAATAAAAATAGATCAGTAATGAAGATACCAAACTCACGTAGCTAGCGATTACGCTAAGAGACCATGCACTAGATTGGTACATGAGCCTAGACACAAATAGTGCCCCTGGGACAACAAGGAAATGGGAAGAAATTAAGAAGTTACTGATTAATGAGTTCCAGAATCCAAGCTTAGAGGATCAATACATGAATGAGATGATTGAAATAAGACAGAAACCAAGAGAATCTGTATGGGAGATTGATCAAAGATTCAAGCGACTGAAGGGAAAGATAAAATACCTTATGATTGATATGCAACATTGACACCTATTTGTCAACTCACTACTACCACACTTAAAATACTCTTTATGACAACAAAAGTTTCAGAAGGAAGTAGAGGCTCTACAGGTAGTCTTGCAACTGGAAGAGAACCAGTAACAATAGATAGACCCAACTATTGAAGAATTGAAGGAGGATTTGAAGAATCTCACATTTTAGCTGAACAAGAATAGGAACAAAGAAAAATGAGAAGTCATTTGGTGTACCACATGCAGGACATAAGGACACCACAAGAACGAATGTCTAGCATTCGCGCAGTATATGGTAGCAGGAATTCCAAATCCATTACCAATGGGAGGATTATGGTATGAAATATGAAATAAACTGGGTCACGACCCTTATCACTGCACGATGATGCAGAAGTACTAGACAGTTCCAAAGAGTTCATATTTCACCTTTTGCAAGTCAGTGAGCCACAATGATAAAGATTGTAGAACTATGGATCTGATGAGGGAAATAACATCATATGCATATAGGGTACAGGCCGAAATGATGACTGGGAAAGAAGCACCATAGTTCAATCAGGCCCCAACTCCATACAACACTGCACATAAGAAGTATAATAGCGTGCAATAACCATACAATAACGCGTATCCATAGTACAACCTAACAGAATCCCAGTACAATACCACGCAGTACAATTGGGCACCACAGTATACCATGTCTAGAAGTGATAGAGTAGGCAACCAAGGAGGAGGACGAACTAGAGGAGGTTTCGAATGAGGTAGAGGACTAGTCACATGTCACAATTGCTAGCAACCGAGACATTATGCAAGGGAATGTCTGCTTCCACCAACAATTTGTATGTATTGTCATGCATTGGACCATGATACAGAGGAATGTCCAACACTACTAGTGAATATTCAAGAAAAAAGGAACTAGAACAATCAGAATGTTTAGTGGATTTAATCTGAAACAAGGGATGAAGGACAAAATATCAACATAGTTACTCGTGGAGGAGCTAAAATAGGCACTGATGCAGTTCGACCAGAACCAGTGAAGAACCAATGGGCAAAGAAGAACATTGAACCAAGAAAGCAGTTCGATGTGCAAAAATAGAAGGTGACCTTTAAGGAGGCTAGACAAGAATTTCAGAAGGAGGATACAATGTCGACTTCCACTGCACAACAACACCAGGAAGCACTAGAATGAGAGATGCCTCCATCATTGGATCATACCAACGTGATGCAACCCATGGGAAAAGTAAGTACAATCAAAGGATTTTTGCAATCATGTGTGAAAGTATTAAGTGATCCATCATCTGTGAAAATATTGCAAAATATCCTAGAAAAGTGTAGCAGCAAGACGGAAGGAAAGCTAGAACCTAAAACAGTTAATCACCTACACACAAAAAGAAGAAAAAGTAGGGAATTTAGACTGAATGCTAACATTGGGGATTTAAATATGGGAGACATTATACTAGATCTAGGATCCGAGGTGAGTTTATTACCAAAGAAGACATGGAAATGCATGGGAGAAGCCACATTGGGATACTCACCTATTTAATTGAAACTAACAAACCAACACAGAGTCCTACCAATAGGTAGACTGAATGGAGTGACAATAGATCTTGATGGAGTCTGCACTAAAGTAGACTTTGAATTCATTGAAATAGTAGATGACACAACACTCTACCCGACATTTCTTAGTCTGGATTGGGCATTTGAAAACTAGGCCATAATCAATTTGAAGACTAGGAAAATGAAATTTGAGTCCGGAGAATACATGGTCATCACGCCATTAGACCCATCCGAAGAGGAGAGGTTTGTAGAACCTACTTTCCTAGACTTAGAGGAAATTGGCTAGTTGTACATAACAATTACACATGATGAGGATTACATAAACCTAACTACAGATGGGATACTTAGTTGGCGGAGCATCACTTCATGTGCAACAGACTCAGACACTGGTTTAGAAACCTGGAAGCAGAGGCTACACAAAGTATCCATGAGAAGATGTGCAAAAATAGATCGCACAGAAATCAGAGAACCACCTAGCTTCCATGGAATAAATGATTTGGAAACATTCTTGACATAGTATGAAGACAAAGTCTTAGAGAACCATATACTTTTATCACTTACAAAGTCTTAGAGAACCATATACTTTTATCACTTGACTTAGCACTAAAGGCCACATCGACAAGATGGTGGGGCGCACACAAAGAGAAAATCATAGACTGGTATCAATGCTGCACATAAGGTTCGATGCAAAACAAAAACCCAATACACAATAGAAATATGAAGGACACAAAGCACTAGTAGAACACTTGGAGGTGTGTAAAATGCTGTGGAAAATGACACCACTAGAGGAATGGCCTCATCACTTCATACATACTCTAGAAGGCATACCAACGAATTGGTATATGGATCAGGAATTGCGCAAAGGAACTACAACATGGAGGACATTGCAACAAAACTTCATAGTCACTTTCTCATTCGAGCATGAGAACCCCAACATAAATGCATCCCTTAAACGGATCAAAGGAGTGATATTCATCAAAGATCCAAAAACAGAACTTATCATAGAAGAGAAACAACAGAGTAAGAAGACAATCAAGGAACTATTGTCATGTTACCATGTAAAGGAAGAAAATCTAGACAAAGATGATCTGCATGATATTCAAATTGAAGAAATAGAGGGTGAGAGAGATGTGGAGGGACCATCCATTGAATCAAAATTCATTTCCATGCCAATCAAGGTAAATAAATTTAACATCAGGACAGTCGAGCAACCCAAAATGGTCAGCATTGGAGATTACTAGGATGAGAAAACAATAGAAAGTATCATAGAGTTGTTACGCGAATACATTGACCTCCTTCCCACAACATTCACAGAGACGAAGGGTATAGCTGGAGAACTGGGTGAAATGAATATACCACTCATACCTAAAGTGAGACCTATTAGACAACGACCCTATAGACTGAACCCTATATATAAACATAAAGTTAAATATGAGATCAACAGGATGCTCGAAGCTGACATCATCGAACCAGTTTAGGAGTCAAAATGGATAAGCTCGATGGTAGTATAGGACAAGAAACAAGGAAGAGGGATCGGGAGATGCATCGACTTGGGGAAGTTGAAAGATGCATGCCTACACAACCCGTTCCCTACACCGTTCATAGATGAAGTGTTAGAGAACATGGGAGGAAATGAGGCTTACTAATTCACTGCCAGATTCTCGAGCTACCATCAGATTAAGATATCATAAGAAGACATACACAAAACCATGTTTGCAACATAATGGGGATATTATCAGTACACAGTCATTCCATTTGGACTAAAGAATGCACCAACAATATTTTCCAGAGTGGTCATCGTAGCATTTAAGGAATTCATCAATTAGTTTCTTGAAGTATACTTGGATGATTGGACAATATATAGCCTATTGAAAAACCATGTTGAAGTTGTATGTTTGATGTTAGAACGATGCAGACAGTGCCAAATATCACTGAACATCAAGAAATTCATATTTGGAACAATGTTTGGGATACTATTGGGCCATATAGTATGAAAACAAGGTTTATTGGTCGATTCGTCAAAGATCGCAGTCATTGTTAACTTGTCAGCACCAAAAACAATTCGTCAGCTCAGAGCAACATTAGGCCATACCATATATTATAGGAAATTTATCAAAGGATATGCACAGATCACAACACTAATGGAAAAAATATTAAGGATATGAAGTTTCAGTGGAATGATGAGTGTCAACACAGTCTAGATACCTTGAAGGAAAAGATGGTCACCGCACTGATATTAGTATTTCTAGACTGGGAAAAGACATTCCATGTGCATGTAGATGCATCAAGGATAACAATCGGAGCTATCTTGGCACAACCATGAATAGGAGACTTGGATAACTTGATATCATTTGCAAGAATAAATTTATCAGACTTAGAACATAATTATAACACGACAGAAAGAGAATGCCTAGCCATTGTCTATGCACTACACAAGTTTAGGCAATACCTATTGGGGAAACACTTTAATATGTTCACAAATCACTTAGCCCTGAAATACCTAGTCAACACACTAGTTTTGGGGGGAATAATTTGTCGATGGTTACTACTATTCCAAGAATTTGACTTTGAAGTAATAGTTAAACTAGGAAAATTAAATGTAGGACCTGACCACCTATCAAGGGTCACAAATGGAGAAGAACCTAAGAACTTAGAAGACAACTTTCTGGATGCACAGTTATTCTCAATACATATTGTTGATGAATATTTCACAGATATCATTCAGTACTTGACTATAGGTACTACGACGCAAGAATATACCACTCCGCAGAAGAAGAATCCAATAGTTCGCGCGACCGATTATCAACTGATTGTAGGACACTTATATAAAATGGGCACAGATAGAATTTTGCACAGATATGTATTAGAGCATGAAAGACCAATAATATTAGAAGAAGCCCATGAGGGAATAGTAGGAGGACACTATGCAGGGAAAGCTACCATGCATAAGGTAGTACGCGTAGGACTATGGTGGCCAGTGATTCATAGAGACTCGAAGGAGTACTATCAAAGGGTAGGAAAAACCTAATAGAAGAGACAATATGCCACTACGACCACAAGTAACACTACATGCATTTGAAAAATGGGCAATCGACTTTGTGGAACCAATTAACCCACTAGCCAAAAGAATAGGGGCAAGGTACATTATCACCACGGTGGAATATCTAACAAGATGGGTGGAAGCCGCACCATTAAAAGATTGCAGCGTAGAGACAACAACAAACCTTTTGTTCGAACAAGTAATCACTAGATTTGGGTGCCCAAGATTTTTGATGAGTGATCAAGGCATGCACTTCATAAACAACATCATCCGTATGATGAATGAAGAGTTTGAATTTCACTATCAGAAGAGCACACTATATCATCCATAGGAAAATGGCATAGTGGAAGCCTTCAAAAAATTTATAGAGAACACACTGACAAAGATTTGTAACATCAATAGAGATAACTGGGACCTCAAAGTACCAACAGTATTATGGGCCTACAAGACTACATGCAAAATGTTGACAGGGCACACACTGTTTAAACTGGTTTATGGCCAAGAAGCAGTAGTGCCATTAGAATGTTTAGTACCCAGCTTGTGTGTAGAAGCTGTCACACAAATGAAAGAATGAGGTGCAATACAGGAGAGACTAAATTTAGTTATTGACCATGGAGGAAGACCAAATCTTGGTAGGATTCCATCAACAAGTGTAGAAAGCAAGATACAAAGCTTTATATATATATATATCTGTGTGTGTGTGTGTGTGTGTGTAGGAAAAAGATCAAAAAGGAAACAAGAAGAAACAATGCAGTTGTAGGAAATAAAGCAACAGGCTTGCACAACAACTAACTTGTTTGATAAAGCAACATAGCTTTGGACAGGGTTGGAGGAGGATCCACAGGTCCAACAGTGGGACCAGGAAGAGGAAAGGATTAATGTAACAATCCAAGAGCTCAAGCAGAGGTAGACGACCATATCAATCCCAGAACGATTCAAAGGGATGCAGGAGATGAAGAAGATGCAGACAGAACTCATCACTACACAAATGCAGAAATAGGTGCACCAGGCTCAAATAGAGCCATTGCAGGAATGGGTAGCTGAAGTACTCGCACAAGCATAGGTACTTAAGACACATATAATAAATACCCAGGAAAAATGTGCAAGATTGATCAACGATGAAGTGGCAGCCCAGGTAGTGGACACCATCAAGGAGAAGACTGCACAGGCACTGTCAAAAGCATCAGAGCTCAAGGAAAAGTTCCAGAGGATCACCAAGGAGAGCAAAGAAGATCAGAAGGATTAGGTGGCTCAAGACAAGCCACATGTTAGTGTTACGGGCCTTTTGGTAGCAGGACGAAGTGGAAAGAAGAAAAGGAAAAGTGGAAAGAAGGACGATTGTGGGGAAATAAAGCATGAAGAAACTAAATTAATAGCTGGAGGGAAACACAACATGCACACATTAAAGGAAGCGTGCACAAGGAAAGTGACAGCTGGAAGGAAGAACAACATGCACACATGGGAGGAAGTCCTAACATTGGTAGGTTTAGGGTTTTTGTAATACATTGTAAACAACTGAATATCCTAATAGATATAAATATAGATACGTAGGTATAATAGCGGGTTCCCTTTTTTGTGTTGTGTAAGGTTGGTTCCTGATTAGTTCACTTTTGTATTGTTCACACTGGTTATGTACAAGCCGATATGATATGTAATGTTGTGATGAATTATTTTGTAAGTTGTTGAGCTATAGGGGAGAGGAGAAAAGGAAGATCTGAGGATCAGACCGCAAGCTGAGGATCCTGGTGCGATATAGTTCACCTCACATAGATCTTACCCATTTGAGGAGAATTGAAGTGTGTGATGCTCGAGATGCAGAACTACCATAATAAAATATCTAAGAGACAAATCTTTGTGGACGTAGCCTAGTAGGGGGTGAACCACGGTAATATCTGCATAATGTGATGAATGCATGTATGTCTTTACTTTCTTTCAACAGTAAATTGTTGTGCTTTATGAATGAGTTATTATATGGTTATGGAATACAGTGGTGTTTTAAGGAAATAAACTATGAAGATAGTGCATAATCACGAATAATAATAGATTTCAATCACCATTTATAATAGCTGGCCCTAAATAATGAACCCTTATCTCATATTCAATCCTAGGTTGTAAACACCTAAGTCTTACAACCACCCATTTAAATCTATCTCGGGTGAGATTGTGCAACACATTCTATGTGTTGTGTTTCCTTATGGTTCACCAGGAGGGCCGATAGTTTTAGAGGCTTTGTTGGAAACCCGAAAATACCTGAACCCTAGGTCAATAAATAATATGATAGAGTAGTAATTAGTAACCAATGGTGATCATTCAGTGTTTCTTTCATCTACAATAATACAGTCTCTGATTCTTTCTGGAATTCTTCCATATCTTAGTCCCTTGGCCTTTCTCATGGTTTTCTTGTCTCATTTTCATATTTTCAACTTTAGCAATCATTCTAGGGAAATCCAAAACTTCATGGTCCATATCTTTACAACAAATACAACTAGGTATTCTACCAGGGCATTCCTTAGCAAGATGTCACGGTCTTCTGCAATTGTAACATAGAGTTAATCCTCTCTTTATTTTAAATGATCCCCAACCTTTCCTGTACTATGCATTGGGATCATAGTAACTGACCTGTAAAAAATTCTTTCTAGGATCCTACATCCATTTGTTAGTCCAAACATTCTTTCTATGTATGGGAATAACATATCTTTCACTATTTCTATCAGATCTACTCATATCAAATCTTCTTTCTTCTTGTTGTGCCCTAGTTTTCAGGCTAGGAATTTTTTTATCAAACATACCTAGATCCATTCTTTCAAAACATAAATTTTCACTTATCTTACCTTTATTAGAGCACATAGCTTTCATATCTTACCTCTTTTGAAAAACAATTTCACTGATCTTACCTCTTTTGACAAAACATTTCACTGATCTTACCTCTTTTCTTCAAATCCGATTCCTTTCTTAGAATAGAGCTTCGCAAGTCAAGTATAATATTGCGCACTAAAGTAGAATATCTACGCACAGAGATTTTTTTTTTTTCAGTTCCAAGCAATCCCAGTTTAGGGTCCCGAAAACATAACCATTTGTTGGCATGCGGGGGTAGATCCAGGGTTCAACTTTTCAACAACGCACCAACGAAACCCTAGCTACTAGCCCTTTCAACAAAACCTGTGAAGCAGATGAAGTCTCTCCCGAGGTATAGGAAGGGGTGGTTGTAGGACTCAAGTGTCTACAACCTAGCTAGGACACAAATATGTGATCATAATACTTATAGAGAACTTAGTAGTTAATCATTCATTATCATTTAACCCTTATTCACATCACAAGAGAAATCCCTAATTCCATAACAACACAGTAATCAATAATATCTAACACATCTAAGCACTTAGCAGATGGAAATAGATCATATATAACATTCATTCACATCACTAAGAAATAAGTTATCATATTAGATTCAACATACATTATTGCACTAAGAATAAATCACATGAACAATATAATCACCATAATTCACAAAGCAACCATAACATAGGATATACGTGGTTCACCCTAGTGTGGGGCTACGTCCACCAACACTTCTTCTTCTTTATTTTCTTCTGTCAATCATCTACATGCATAGAGCCACAAAATACTACTCCACATAGGATAGGAGATCTATGCGCACATCTCTAGATCCTCCTTCCCCGAGCTAGGTTACATCACAAAGCTTCTCATAGTCTATACACAAAGCACTACAAATGACCTGCACTTAACTTTGCAAGTCTCAACATACAGTAAGCATAGAGCCTCTTACAATCACTTGCACTTAGCACATTCGCTTAGCACACTGGCTCTTTCCTACATCGCCTAGATATCTATTTATACATTACAAAAGGGCCTAAACATGGGTAAACCCATGGGCTTATTTATACATTACAAAAGGGCCTAAACATGGGTAAACCCATGGGCTGACATTCCCATACCCGTTACATAAACCCTAAACCCAAAAATGCCCTAAAAAGGGATCGAGATCCTACGATCTCTGCTTTGACTTGTGCTCTGCCTTCGACCAGCCTGTCGAAGTCCCAAAAGAGGTCAAACATGACTAGTGTTTCCACAAAACCTGGTCAAGGGCCAACAACTATGAAATTTGGAGGTGCACTACGAAATCTTTGGGCGTTGTGAAAAAACAGTTAACAAAATGACATTACGAATTGGTCATCGCAGTCAAAAGGCATGTGGAAATCATTCAAGAGAACATATATAGGATTCAAACTTGTTTTCAACATTTCAAGGATAGAAATTACAGGTGGCAGAGTATTCTCAATGCATGGATTTGACAACCAAACAATATTCAAATCATTTCCAATTTTCAAGTCGACAATTGTATTTTTTCCATCTTTCTAGGAAAAATATCACAACGAGCTCCAGATTTCTTGCATCTTAACCAAAACAAAATTCTATTTTTAGATATTATGTCTTGAGTGTTAGAGGGAGTTGGTTTAGTTTTATTAATACATAAACATTGTTGTATTAGAAAGAAAAGAGAGTCTTTCGAGAATGTAGTTTTGGGAAGAGAGAAAAAGACCCGAGAGGTCTGTGGTAGGATTTTCAAGAAATAATAATGAGCTGCAAGAGTATTGAAGTTTGATGTTTTTCTCAATACTTGTCTTAGTTTTCTATGCAAAGATGTTAGCTGATGAGTAAGGATTTTTGATCAATTAGTCTATTTCTCTATGTGTTATCATATTCCTTTGATTTTTCTTTTATTGGATGTGTTCTGTTTATATAAGGCTTATGTGAACAGAATTTCTGTTGAGGATATTATAGTAAGGATTATTACAATAGCTGCCACTATACACATCTCTTTCATTATGTAATGTTTGGAAAGTTTTTCTAAGCTATTATAGATTCTTCTTGTAGCAACTGAAAGAAGGATGCTTTCCAGCCTTAACTACAATTTTGTTTTCCTGATTTCTTCATTCACACCTGTTTGATCTCAGAGCTGATCTGGGCCTTATTTGACCTGATTTGTAGGCCATGGAATGTTAATTAAAAATTCTTGTATTTCATGGACTCCATGCCCAATTTCTTCATCGCCTTCTTGATTAATTTGACCTCTCTCATAGTTTCTTAAAACCCAAGTTATCCAATCAAGTC
>CBVK0102696788.1:0-12294 GCA_900067695.1 Picea abies
TACCATGCTTGGGAAAAAACCTTGTAAATTTAAAACATACCTACCTTGTCGCATCGAGTCTTAAATTTAGTAGTACAAATGTGACACGTACAATCTATAATAGAATCCACACCATGCTTAGGATTAAATGTAACAGAAGATGGCTGCATAGAAGCATGTTATTTTAGAGTTCATCGGTGAATTTAAATTTTTGAATGTTGGTCGGCATGTAGCGCCGTGGCTCGAGGTATTGGTTATGTGAAGTTCTTATTTGAATAACAATCGTAGATCCCGTCCTTCACTCAGCTAGAGGTGTCCCATCAAGTTACCCATGCATTTCGCATTTCAAAGGAAGTAGTATGATCGACATCGGGGATATGTGTGATCAAAATATCACTTTTTCCTTGGTGGTCTTCGAGTCTCTCTCGGGCGTGAAATCACACTATGGAAGAGAGAATGACTTGGATTAAGAAGGGTCCTTAAAAGGATGACATGGATTAGCCAGGATCACTGACATCGGTGGAGAAAGGTTCGATCTAAATCCTATCGTTCAATGTCCTAGCATCTGTCGATAGTCAATGAGTGCATCGACGTCGACAATTTGTATTTGAAGTTGCTTCGTTGGTACTCTTAGGAAAAATTTCTGGTGCCAACCCAAACTGCCGTACAACACTGACATGGGAGTATAGATATGACATGATGGCATGGACATGCTGATGTAACATGGGGGATATAAAAATATGACATGGGAGATAACCGAGCAATACAAACCATATACGTGGAAAAACATGTGAGGATTGATTTGACCTCTTCGACGTGAGAAGCATTTTTTCGGCATCGATTTCTTTCCTTAGACATATGTTTCTGGCCACCGTGCCCTTTCTCCCTTTTCCTCGATGCCGACGATGTATCCATGACCGATGATTGGCGATTGTTGTTGTTTATGTTGGCAGTTTGTCTTTTGGATTTTTCCGATGCCGATGATACATCAACAATTTTTTAAAGAACTGTTTCATAGACCAGAATCGTTTATTGGCGCACAACTCCTTTTTTATAAAACAAATTTTAGGTTGTGTGCACTTAGTTTTTATGCCATGTTTACTTAGATAAAAATTTCAATCTGTCAACAAACTTCAAACCAAAAAAATGTGATCAATGATAAAACACAACAACAAAAAATCCATCCATTCCAACAAAACTGACTCTATTTAGAAATGAAAAAGTGGTACCCAAAAGAAAAAAAATTGCAAAGTCTTTTAGGATGTGTTGAGTGCTCATCAAATGACGATTCTATGGGTGAAAATAAAATCTCTGCTCCTTTCCTCATGCTTAGCCTGTGAAAATTGGTTGAGAAACTGTCTGGCTTGATTATATTATTTGCAACAGAACCTTTCCATCAATGTGTACACAAGTTCCCGAGTTCGTGAATCCGGATCTGCTTATAGGGTTTAGAGTTTTTCCATCCTCTTTCCTTTTGACTACAATCCATGTCCTTCCTAGACAAGAGTTGGGTAGGGCATCCATTGACGTGAGTTCATTTAGCTATCATTCCTTTCTTACGGTGTTGCTCCGTTGCCAATGAGCATCCATATCCCCGACGAAGTCACTCCGACATCACAGACCTTGCTCTGCTACCAGTGAGCATCCATAGACCCGACAGAGTTATCTGCATACCCTCTTGGACTTTTCACTCCCTTCGTTTTTTATTTTTGTATATGGATCATCTTTTGATCATCCTTTTCTGACATAAATACCAAGAGTAATTCAGAGAGGATGATATATGCTTTTTGAAAAGGTGAAACTGTTAAGATGGAGCTCTCCCTGGATCTGTTTAGAGGCGCATGTGATTCTTTCCAGCTATCCATCCTTCCTTTTAGCTTTACCAGGACACTAGGTGGATATTTCATCATTTCCCCAGGTAGTATGCTTGCAAAGATAAAATATAATTTTGAAAATTTTGTGTCTGCTCAACTTATCTTATCTTGCATGTAAGTGTAGGTTAGGAGAAGAGTCTGCTTCACCGTATTCCCTCAATAAGACATTAAAGTCAACCATTCCTTTATGAAACACAACTTAATCAAAAGAAAATAACAAGAAAAAAGAAAGAATGAAAAAAGGGCTCGAAAACGATCTTCCCTGACACACACACACACACACTTGTTTTAATCAAAATGTACGATGAAAAAGAAACAATAATTCAAACAAAGCATTGATTTTTTTTTTAAGAAAAACATTGTTTTAAGGCATGGCCATTCAACGGGAGGGTGTCTGATTCCCCCCTCAAATTTTTCAACCAGTATGTGCTTGCCCCAATCTTCTCAGTCACCTAGAAAGGTCTGAGCCAAAGATTTTGGAACTTTGAGTGTTTTCCTTTGGGATCGTTTGCTTTATCCCACTTCAAGACTAGGTCCCCTACTTTGAAATTATTTTCTTTGGACTTATGTTTATCGAACCATCTTTTAACTAGCTACTGATGAGCGATGAACTTAACTTTATCCTTTTCCCTTTATTCATCCAACATGAGAAGGGTATCAATCCTTTGTTGTATAATGGATGAGGGTTGACCTCTTGATGCTTGAGCACGTTGTAAAGATGGAAGATACAATCCGTTTGGGAGAATGGCTTCTTGTCCATATACTAGAAAATACAGAGAGTTTCCTATGGCTTCTTTAGGTGTTACTCTATCTACCCATAGGGCATTATGAAGAAAATTATGCCAATTCCTATGATTTTCAACAACTGTTTAAAAAAAAAAAATCCTCACTAGGTTTTTATTAGTTGAATCTGCTACCCCATTCCCTTGCGGATAGTAGTTTGCAGAATATCTTATTATGATCCTCTTTTCAAGGGAAAATTCTATCAATAATGTGGATGAAAAGTAGGCAGTATTGTAAAAAACAAGAACATAGGGTATCCCAAACCTTGTTATTAACTGTTGTTCTAGAAATTGGATTACTACCTTTTCATTAACATGCATGAGAGAGATAGCCTCCATCCATATCGTAAAATAGTCTGTGGCAGTCAAGATGTATTTATGCTGTTTTGAAGAATTGGGAGTAATTTTCCCTATGATGTCTATTCCCCATTGCTCGAATAGTCTAGATATGGTCACTGGCTGGAGTGGAACGACTGCTCTCTTTTCTCTACCGGTGCTTACTTGGAAATATTTACATTTCCTGGCATATGCATGAGCGTCCATGAACAAAGTAGGTCAGTAATAACCAACCCTTAATATTTTGTGAACTGTGGTTTCTCCTACAAAATGTCCACCCACTGGATCGTAATGGAATTCTTAGTACCTTTTCTACATCATCACGTTCAAGACATCTAAGGAGTACTCCATCATAATTCACTCGAAAAATAACAAAATTTATGAGTTGATATTGAGCAGATTTTAACCTAAGGGCTCTCCTTTCTCTAGGGTTTAGGTTTTCCGGACAAGTTCCATGATGTAGGAGATAAGACAAGTTTCCATACTAGGATTGTTTCCTAGGAGGTACGTATAAGGATTC
Source organism: Picea abies (assembly GCA_900067695.1). NCBI lineage: Eukaryota > Viridiplantae > Streptophyta > Pinopsida > Pinales > Pinaceae > Picea > Picea abies. The sequence continues at coordinate 3,492 of CBVK0102696788.1, forward strand.
ATTGCACCATAATGAAAACTCATTTTCCCAACCAGAGTCTTCTACGTTAATTAGGTCGTGGGCCTCAATGATCAGTTCACACAATCCTTGACCCTTGACTATTTTGACAGGTTTTATGTCTAGATCAAATTCTTGGATGACTGCCATCCAATTTACCCTTCTTTCTACCATCTCCTGTTGAGTGAACAGATATCAAACCATGGGTTGAGGTACTATGAATTTAGTGCGATTCTTTAGGATATAGGATCTGAAATGTTTGATCGCTTTATAAATTGCGTAAGCTTGTTTATCTATAGCAGGGTAGTTTAATTTGGTTCCTTGGAGGTTAGTTCTCATACATGATACTATTGCCTCATTTTTTTCATCATCCTTCTAGGTAAGTACCACAACCAAGGATTGGTTAGAAGCAAAGGTATAAAGAAAAAAATCTTTGCTGAAATCAGGGCTTCGTAGCACTGGTGCTTGGGAGATGGAGTTTTTGATATTGTTGAAAGAATATTTCCTTTCTTCATCCCATTTAAACTCTGTGTCTTTGCGAATCATTTTTTGGAAAGGTTTAACCATTTTGGCAAAGTCAGGAGTAAAGTTTCTCACAAAGTTGATTTTCCCAAAGAAAGATTGCATGGCCTTTTTATTGTGAGGCAAGGGGAGTTGAGCTATTTCTTTTATCCGCTCATGGTCGATGCTAATTCATCCTTGAGATATAATATGACCTAATAATTTCCCTTCCTCTACGCCAAATATGGTTTTCTTAGGGTTCAACGATATTTCATATTTCCTACACATTTCGAAGATCTGAGTCAAAAGATGAATGCGGTCTTCCTTATTTTTTGAGTATACCATTAGATCATCTAAATAAACTACCACACATTTGTTAATTAATCCTTGAAAATCTACGTTCATGGCCCTCTGGAAGGTTTTCCATACATTAATCAACCCAAAGGGCATGTGTTTATAAGCAAAGGTTCCCCACTTGGTTCGGAAGGTAGTTTTTAATTGATCTTCTTCTGAAACTTGGACTTGGTTATATCCCAAGAAACCGTCTAGGAGGGAAAAAATTCCAGAGTTGTATACTGTCTGTAAGAGCTATTCCATGGGTGGGATTGGGTAGTTCTATTTTTCTGATGCTCTTTTAAGGTTTGTGAAATCCACACACAGATAGATCTCCCCAGACTTCTTTCTGATAGGCACCAAATTGGCTACCTAGGTAGAGTGTCTGCCTAAAAGATAATCTTGGCATCTAACAATTTCTTCAGCTCTTGATACATCAAAGGTTCCAGATGTGTGTTACTTCCTAAGATTTTGTTTGAAAGGTTTCATTCCAGATTTTAACGGGATCGTGTGTTGGATAATGCGAGTATCGTATTTTTTCAATTCTCAGTAAGACCAAGCAAATATATCTTGATATTCTTTAAATAACTTAAGATAAGATTTCCTATCTTCTTTGGACACTGTCTTACCTAGATTGACATTCTTGGGATTCTCAGGGGTGCATAGGTTTATATCTTTGTATATAGGACATGAGCTCCCTGATTTTGCATTATTTTTCCCACTAAATCTTTCCCTCAGGTCGAAAAGGTTCTCCAGATTAGCCACTCCTTTAGGTATCGTGTGAAAATTGGGTTTGTCATCAGTGTGGTCTTTTCCTTTTTTATGTTCATGGACAGTTGATTTTGTGAGCAGTTCTTGGAATACTTCATCATCAATGGACAAATCCTTAAATTTGTCCTGATTAGGTAGGAAATATACAATCTGTTCATCCCCTTCAAAAAATTTCCAGTTAGAAATATTGTTAGGTATCGACGGTTTGTAGATCAGTTCCACTAGAAACCTTGAGGCTTTATAATCTTCTAAAGGAGATAATCTTGAAGCTGTAGTGGCTAGAGCATCGACAAGGGTATTTTTTTGTCTTGGGAACAATGTTAATGTTGAAAGACTCAAAATTATCTATTATTTTTTGCACCTCTTGTTGATAATTCCTTAAGTGAGGTGAATTGTAATGGATGGTATTCTTCACTTCGTGATGATAATTTCAGAATCTCCAATGACTTTCAATTCTTGGATTTTTAATTCAATGGCTTTCTTTAGTCCCTGGACTAGAGCTTCATATTCGACAGTGTTATTAGTGCATTCAAATTCTAATCTACAGGATACAAAACTCTGTTTCCCCCTTTGGGTCAATGAGGATGCATTTCTCTCTCGACCCCTCTTGTGATTTAGAGCCATCAAAGTACAATGTGCAAATTTGGGGAGGAAAATTTCTGACTTCTTCATGTCTAGCTATATTTATGATTTCAACCTCCTTGTTTGCTATTCCCGTCGGAGAACATTTATAGAAGATGCTTTCCTCCATGGCCACTAGTAATTCTATTTGAAATATCATTTCAGATTTTTGTGTGGAGGGTATGTCAGACATGTGAGGGGAAAAATTACCGAAATCATAATCACATGAGTAGTTTCCTAACACATGGAATTCTGTTGATGAGGGTTCATTTTGTGCCTCTAAATCAATGAAAATATGTTTGAGGTGTCTTTCTCTGTCGATCTTGATCATGTTTTTATGTCTTTTCAATGGAAACCAGAGGTGAGCCCAGTCGAAACTAAAATATATGTTTAATTTCTCAGACCAATATCGGCTAAGCAACATTCCATAAGCCTCTAGTATGTCTACCATGATTATGTCAATTACTTGAACAAATTTGGGGTGTGTAGCAATTCTGATCATGACATCTTTCAGTTCCCCAATGACCTTTACTTGAGTCCTATCTAATTTTATAACGTGTTTATCATTTTTGACCGGGGTTGCTTCAATTTCTTGCAAATTGACAATGGCATGACATTTGAAGATGCCCCTGAATCGAGTAGGAAATTATATAGATTTTTGTTAAATACCTCAAATGTCAAGAGAAAAGGAGGAAAGAAAGGCCTTCCTCTTTTGTCTAAAGAATAAGCATCCACACTGGGATTATTTGTTAAGTTTGTGGGAGATGGGACATCACCTTGATCAATGCTTTTCATAGGGGTATCTCTTAATTTTAAAGCCTATAACAAAAAATCCTTTTGTTGAGGAATCCTACACATGTCCATGACAGACACATTAGATTTCATATTCTTCAAGTCTTCTACTACATTGTAGTCTATCTTAGGCGTTTCCCGTGTGTGTATGTTAGTGGGGTTTCTTTGGGAAGAAATTGATGGTTTGGGGTGATTGACCACTTGATTTCCTCGAGATGATTGAGTAGTGGTGGGGTTACTTTGGATAGGTTGAATTTTACTTCGCATTTGTACAAGCATAATATCAGCGGGGGGTCCCTACACCTCAGAGGCGTCATTGAAAGTTATTGGGTGGTTGGAATCCCATAACAACATGGCTGTCTCTTCAAGTGGTTTGTGACTTTCTTGATTGGTGACACTTATTGCCAGGCCACTGGGTTGTTCGGTTAGAAAACATTTGTCTAGGAATCGATTAGCCATTAGATTCATAGAATGCGCCCATTGGGAGCATTCTCTTTCTGAATGTTTTCTTGATGATATGTACAGAAGGAGTCATATGCTACATTCCCTAATTCGATGTTTAGGTTGGTTGGGGGAGGTTCTATAGATTTGAAATGTGGGTTCCTTTTGAAAAATGGTTTATAATGTCTTTGATTTTGGTTTCCTTCCCCGACACTCCTTTTCATATCTACAAGCTCGTTGGAAAGTTTTTTTATCATGTAGGTTTTCTATGTCCCCTCCCTCTTTTTCGAGACCTTGTTCTGCTTATTTTCCCGGGGGTCTAGTCAACAAAAATCCCCTCTTAGGTGGAGGTTGGGTTTCCTATTTTATTAGTGGGATATGAACTTCTTTGCATCCTTTTATTTTGAACTCAATTGTTTTATCTTCTTCGGAATTTTTAGCTAGGTTATACTTGGCGGCCCCTTTTATGAACATGGAAATAGAACCTGGGAGAGCATTAGCATATACTTCAATCTGCAGCTCTAGATTAGGTTTAGCTTCATGTTAGAATTTGTTCAAAATGGTGGTGAACCTTTGGTTGAAATCTTTGACCTTTTCTTTTGGACTCATAGTGGCGACGGAAAGTTCAGCCATTAAAGATCCTAGAGTAGTTTCTTCAACAAATTTGTCTAAGAAATCCTTTTGAAACTTTGTTTAGCTAGTTATGGAACCAACCTGTAGGTTGAAATACCAAGTTGAAGCTAAATTTTCAAAGGTATAAAGGAAAAATATACACACCACATATTCGTGTTGCACATTCATCAACCTTATGGCTAATATGAACTTCTTAATATGGTCTTCAAGTAATCCAGAGGTTTCATGGTCAAATTTGGGAAGTAGTTTTTTTGGATGTCTGGGTAGGTTATGCATCCTTCATGGAATCATTAGAGAATCTCTTGCCAACCATGGTTGGTTATCTTGAGGATGATCTCCCCCTTATCCATTGTTATCATTATTCCCCCCCATATCTTCTAATTCAGAACCTGAGTGATCTGAGTTGGACCCTTCCTCTTCAGATTCAAAATTGTCAAGTTCGGAGTAGTTACTGGCTAGTGGGGTGACGACTGGTGTTTTGGGTATCAAACCAAGGGGTTGTTCGATCTCTGTGAGATAAAAGTATATCAGGTATCCTACCGTATGAACGAATACCTGATCAGGGGTGTCAACAACTAGTCTTATTATTTGTTTTCTTTGAGGAAGTAAATGAGCTAAAGGTAATGCTCTGATCTGTCGAGCATAAGCCCTAGTGATTCTTCTGAACTTGTATAACTCTTCATAAGGAAGAATGTAAGGTATTTCAAGGTACATGTGTTCTTGTTCTTTGTGTTGAGATGAGTTACTCGTAGTGGGAGTATTCTCTGTATGTGGGATGTCTTGAGAATGACTCACCATGCATGTGGGATGTCTTGAGAATGACTAGCCATATGTGTGCGCTATTTGAATCTATAGGATTTATGGAATATATTATCAGAAATATTGTTAGCCACGCATTTGTTCATGCCATTCTTCTAGCTCCGATTCTATTGAGGTGTCTGAAATCCCTTCGACTCAATAGCAGGAACAAAACCTGCTTGAGAGGTCCAATTAGACTCGTAAGCATTTACCGAGTGGTGTGGTTCTCCAGATCTATGATCTCACTGGATTTATCGATGGGCTTTAATCATGACCGATAGGTATGTCTTTATGTGAAAATTTTCCTCAGGCTATGAAATTCTCTTTTTGTTCTTTTCTAACATTTGTGGAAATAAAAGGTGCGGTTTAAACTCATGATAGAGGGAAGTTACAATATATTGGAGAAAGCTAGGTTTTGGGATAACCTTTATACGTCAACATGAAAACGATGAGGATCGAACCTACTTCAAGCTATCAAAAATACCATTGATTTGTAGACATTCAACATCGTCTATGATGATGGTTACAGAAATAAAATACGTATGTAATAGAAAATGAGTGCAAGAAAAGTAATTTTCAATACTCTACTATCAATCACACATCAACACAATCAATTTATATTCATCAATCAAAATAAAATAATTGTCACAACATTATAAGATAAGTTAAACAACATATACAACAATATTACTCAATACAACAACAAATATTGAATTCGAAGATGAAGATAATCCCCCTCGGTATAGTCACATTCACGGCTTAAATGAAAGACGTGTCTTTGGTTCTAAACAAAACTTCTAAATTAAAATAACTTGCACATAAATAATTCTCTTACAATATTCAAGAAAATATCTTCTCTCCAAAACTATTGACCTTTAACATAAGGTCAATTCTCTTATTTATAAAAATAACTAAACTAAAAATAACTACTAAAGTTGTGTTAAATGGAGAAAACGACACATGGTGAACTTTATCTATCTGTTCTCTTTCGTCTTCTTTAGATCATCTCGTCGTTTTAATGAAGTGGATTGTTCCTCTCGTATTACAACCATTTGCAGAAGAGATCTTCGCATGTATTTGCATAAGGGAACTTGTGTTGTTCCATCAGAGCAGATAGGACCTCCTTTATCTCAATTGTCTGTTCCTTGTACTTGATTAGTTTGACACTCACACACTGTAAGACTGCGAGAGATTTAATCAGAGGCTCCATGAACTTCTTTAATTGGCCCAGGATTATGCTTGAAACCCACAAAATCTCTATTTCGCATACCTGGTCTTGCTCTGCATGTCGCTTGATTATATCATATAAATCAGTGAATACTCCGGTGGACCAAACTCTGGCAGGTCAATACCTCTCATTTCTTGGTTGATTTTTTCCCAAATTTTTTCACAATCTTCCCATCTCTCCTTCATTTTCCATCGGGGTTATTGGACCATGTATACCCAGTGTTCAACTACCTTTCTTATTTAGGCGATGCTACTATCCATCAACACTCGGATGCCATGTTCTTCTGTATCTCAAACCTTTTGCACCTCGCTGATGTAGTCTATCTATTCCAAGGCTTGATGTACCTTCTCATATCACCGTTGCATGTATTTGTAAGTTTCTATCCCCATAAGGGTATCTTCTCGAAAATCGTCTATTCGGGTAGTGAAGAGGTCCCTCTCCCTTTTGAATTGTGCATACATCTCTCAGAACTCACTTTTCAAGAGTACCACCACTTGGGTTGAATTTTGGTAATATTCATCTTGATGTTGCAGGTGGTCTAACTCTTTCTTCATGACATCTACCTCCCTTTCATCCCTTTTTGCCATGTCTAATGTGGCATCGGTTATGGCCATCCCTGCTCGGATTAAATCAATAATCGAGCGTAAGCTTCCTTTTCCTGAACGTTATTTTCATCACGACCTTCCTTTTCCTATCATAAGCAATAACTTGTATATTGGTGGCTTCGGCTACTGGTTCAAAAATATGTGGATCCCCCCAGAACAAAGTATTACTTAAGATTCCCACCATATAGATGTGTTCCATGGTAGGTTCTCTGTCTCTTCCGAGGGTGGGCACTCGACCTCCTTCTTCCTCAGTTAGTTGTTCCTGTGGTAATATTGGTGCCGATGCTTGTTTTGTTCCATGGCTTGGTCCATTGAATTCCCTAGCAGGGGAGCTTCTTGTGTGTCCTGGTGACTTGACCTTCTGCTAGTCCTTGTCAGTTGACAGAGTCTTTGTATTAGATGGAGAAGTGGGAAGAGGATCGGTATTGGCTAAGAGTTTGTTCGTCGGGATACCGATTTCAATCTACCCCATTTTTTCTTCTTCTCCTCCTACATCCATGTCATTCTTAGAGAGGTCATTATGAGGTTGTGTTCCCCCCGACGACTGTGTTTCTATTTGCTTGAGAAATACCATGTCAAGAGTGGTCCTAGATTCCAGGTCACCTTCTTGGGGTTTTAGGACCAAATCATCAAAGGCTGTTGCAGATGTGTCCCTTGGTTTTTCCTCCCATTTGATTAACACCGGGGTTATGTGCAAAGATTCTAAGCCTTCCTAGTCATCATATATGGTGATTAAATCTATGAGGATAGTAGGCATACCTGTCCCACTTGATGCCTTCACTGAGTTGTAGTTGTCACAGGTGATCCTTCTTGGGCTCATATGGGGCTAGTGTTTTCTTGGGCGGTTGTAATATCCCAAGGTCGAGCCCCGATTGTAATTATGAATGTAACATGTTTTGTAGGCTGGTGAGACAAGTATTTAGAAGCTGGTAGGCTTAAGTGTTTATTAGGTTGGAGAGCCTAGATATTAAAGGCCAGGAGCCTATTTTGTACATGTAAATATTCATATTATTAATATAAACAACATCGCTGCGTGTATACCTACCATGAAGAAAGAGTATGGGGGACTAAGCTCCACTAGGTTGGGTAAGGGAGGGGGGATGAGAGACTAGGAAAAGGGGCTAAGCTTGAGGGATTAACCCAAGGGAATATTATAATGTATTTCCTTAGATTACTAAAGTTTGGGGAAATAAAACCAGTTATCCTAAGTTCCGTTGGGAGGAGGAATGCATTCCAAGTGGAGAGGAACGTGTTCCTGGAGAGCCAAGTGTCACACGGGATGCATGTATATTTATGTGGTAATTTACACCATTGTTGGGGGTTCATAAACAATTCTGGCCATCTTTTCGAAGGGTTCACTCTCAACATTGGGACCAGGTGAGCCAACCGTTTCCCCGATTCACTCACACACTGAGGAGGCACGCAGTCGGCCAATTCTTCCATTGTTGAACCCTTTACCTTTGTGAACTTGTGTAAATTGCTGAGAAGTCCCTTGCCTTACCAGAGTTGCTACTGTGGTTAATTAGTTGAATTAAGAGCTGGTTTGAAGAGGCAGATTGTCAAGCCTATGGTTAACTCTCCTGGGTGAGAGAGTGTGGATAGAAGAAGTAGGCTGTCAAGCTTGTGAAAAACTCTCTCTAGGTGAGAGAGTGTGCTGAGGAAGTGAGTTCTCCTGGAGGGAGTCCAGTAGCAACTACATAGCTCTGGGAATTTCGTCCGACCTATTGCTAAAGCCCTGGAAGGGAGATGGAACAACCGATGGAATGTGTGACAGTGAAGGTGTACACTCCTGGGGTGGGACATGCATGTGGGGAATGAGAGTCTGTGAGCTGTGGGTGTAAGTGTCTCGTTGGAGGAAATCCTTCTTGTTGTACTGTGCAAATTTTTGTTGTCCCTTCCTAGCCTAAGAATACCTTGCCTGATGGAGTTTAGTCCCAACTCGAGGGTGAACCACTGCTGAGAGTGATGAGTAGCGTGGTCTAAGGATGGGAGGTTCGTGGAAGGTCTGTACACAGTTGGTTTAATTCAATTAAAAGATAAGTACCATTTCCAAGTTTGGTTACATGTTGTGTATTTATATATG
>CBVK0102696838.1:0-16335 GCA_900067695.1 Picea abies
GAGAGTACAAGCACATGGGGAACACCTCCCAAGGTACAAAACTCAACACTACCAACTAGAGAGGCAAGAGAGAAATATCGATAAACAAATTTCTTCCAAATCTTGATTCATAAAATTTTGATCCCTAATTACTAGAACTCCTCTATCATAGGGCACACAAACTATTTTCCAGTTAACTAGATAATATTTATTACTATTGGCTTCACCTCATTACCACATGAAACATCTTATCTCTTCCCTTGTCTTATGCATAATTGTAACACCATGTTTTCCCCCATGACTGTAATTATGCTAAGGCTTCATGTAATGTGATTTATGAAGAACATAATTATGTTTATGACTAATGAAAACACACTAGACAAATGACTGGGAAGGAAGCCTTGAGTATTGGCCATGATACCACAAGTGGGAGTGGTGAGGTGGAATTGGGAAGTTTCAATGAGGAAAATAGGAATCTTTCTCAACAATCCAACCTACACTTGCAAAAATTAAATGCACTACCTTCCCAATGTACCTAGACTACATGGAACCACAAAGCCTGTTTATGGTGATTAGGATTGGGTGGGTGAGAAGTTATAATTGATCACTGATTTGGTACTTGGAGGAGTGAAAGGTTGACTGAGATCTCATCTTGAAGGATGCACTGTATTTTACCCTTTTATTCGAGAGCCTGACACAAATAACGATTGCATTTGACAAAAGACATCGAGGATCCCAAGGACAAGGAGGAAGAAGAGTGTAATGATGGAAAAATAAAACAATTATGAGTGGTCGAGTAGAAAAATAGTGGGAAGAGAAGGAATACGTGCAGGAGAGACAAAACATTGACAATCTGTGAAATAGAAGAGAACTAGAGTGCAGATGCATGAAGCCAAGATTCACACAGAGGATTATTGTGAATAGAGTGAGATGTAGACTCATGAACAGATGGTGCATTGAGTAGAGAAACTCGCACACATAGATCTGAGTGGCAGAGAAGATTGGGAATTTTTCTGAAGAAAATAGGAAGATTTCCCAAGAGTTTAATGGTCATCCTGGAACATAGAAGACCCATATCCAAACTGGAGCAATAGAGGACCGTGACTTGGTACTTACAGGAAAGAAACCAACACTGGTAAGGGGAGATCATTGAAGGATTGTGTAGAAAAGAAGGGGATCCAAACTGGAGCAATAGAGGACCGTGACTTGGTACTTACAGGAAAGAAACCAACACTGGTAAGGGGAGATCATTGAAGGATTGTGTAGAAAAGAAGGGGATCCATTTTAAAAAGGAAATACAATTGAGAAGGTACTTGATAAACTCGTGGAGGTCTTGAGCTCAGTGGGAAGAGGGAAAATTATGTTGTTGCCAATGGAGTGAAGGAGAGTAACCTTCCTGAACCATTTCTTTATTTGAAAGTCAACTGAGTTAGTCCCCTGGTGGTATCATGGCCTAAAATGGGGTTGGCATGTTGTGATGATAAAAGTGCAGCATAGCCTACAATTGGGTGGAAAGGAATTTCCTCTTATTTAGTTGGCTGGTTAGAATCATTACCAAACATATAAGTGTTTTTTCTTGCGATGTGTATTACATGTTTAATGATGATGATGAACTATTTTCTGTTTATGTTGAATATATGGTTAAAAGAAATAATTGTTGAATTCCTAAGTAAAATGGAGTAAACAAAATATTCTTTCATTATAAATTGTGTAAATTAATAAAAACTAAATGAGGAGGGTCAATACAAGTTAGTATCCATGTAAACTGCCTAGCCCTCGAATGGAAATCTTGCAAGATGTAAAATATTCATTTTGGGTATTTGGGAAAAGTGTTCTTGGTTGTTAGGAAGTTGATATGGTAGTTTGGAGAAAGTAAGTAAATTCATATAGGAGAAAAGGTGGGATTGTTAAGTCCTAGAATGTCTTTTAACCTTGTGATTTTCCCCTAGCTTTGAATGGAAATCTTGCAGGATGAAATATCTTCATTAGGGATTATGGAGCAGAGTACTCCTAGTCAGTTGTAGAAGGGTTTGAGTGCCTATGAGAGTCATTCAAAAAATTGATAAACTAATCCTAGAAATACCATAGGAATGTCAAGTTTTGGAGTGTACCTTTAACCCGATGAAAACCCATATTTGAACTCAGAAGAATGACAGTCATTGATTCAACAGAAGGAGAATATACTGATTGTTGGTCGGAGATTTGGACGTCGTAAGAATTCCTATCGGAAGGATAGTTCATCGGAAGAACCCGAGGTGAGAAGTCACAATGGATTTTGATGGGAAAGTCCTGAACGAATGTAAACCATAAATCTATCAGAAGTCAATCTAATGAGATCTGCACCATAGATTCCCAAGTGCTTTATCGATACATTTGTCGAAAAGTAGGTGGTTGGGAAGGTCTGGAAAGTTCATGTGGAGGGTCTTTGATGGAGAAACCTATTGATGGGAGCCTGAGTGTGTTGAACCTTTCCAAAAGAATTTATCATATCTTTAGTGGATTGGAATATATATGTTAAAGAGTTGCAGTTATTGTTTAGGGGTTTATTGAGTAGTAAGGTAAAGACACAACGATGAGAAACATTGATATATATTGACTGAGAAGGAAGTCTTGTAGTACTGGCGATAATACCACAAGTCGGACTGGTGAGGTGGAACTAGGAAGTTTTAATGAAGAAATTAGGAAGCTCATCAACAATCCAACCTGCACATGCATAACTTGGATGCATAACTTGTCCAACGTATCTAGATTGTATTAACCCCATGGAACCTATTAATCGTGATCATTTTGGGTAGTTGAGAATTTATAACTTCTATTTGAATTGGTACTTAGCAGAGTGAAGGGTCGACTGAAGCATCAACTAGAAGTATGCAGGCTTTCCCCCTTTGATTTGGGAGCTTCACCCGTGGGCTTACTTTTGACAAAAGTTAGTGGGGATCCAGAGGAATAAAAAACATGTTCTAATGGAGGAGGAGGAATAAGGAAGAAGAGGGAAAAAATAGAAAGAGCACGTAGACGCATAGAGAATGGAAAAACACCTAGATACCCAATTCACACACAAATAGATGAGTTGCAGACTCATAAATAGATGGTAATGTGCTTGAGTAGACTAGGCTCATGCATACATATTTGAGAAACAAAATATTGGAAAGTTTTCCTAAAAAAATAGGAATCTTTCCCATGAATTGAATGGTCACCCTGGAACCGAGAATACCCATATCCATATTGAAGAAATATAGGACCACGACTTGGTTCTTACTGGAAAGAAACTGAAATTCGTAAGGGGAGGTCACCAAGGGACTATGCAGTAGATAAGGGACTCCATTGTGCAGAGGAAGTCTAGTTGGGAAGGTGTTTGATAAACTCATGGAGTGAAGGAGAGTAACCTTCCTAAACCATTCCTTGACTTGGAAGTCAACTAAGAGAGTCCCATAGTGGTATCATGGCCTGGCACGAGGGTGGCATGTTTTAGAAATGAAAAATGTAGCATATCCTACGGTTGGGTGGAAAGGAATTTCCCCTCAATCAATTCGCTGGTCGGAAGACATTATTGAGCAGATACATGTTTTCACCTATAATGTTTCTTGAATGTTTAATAATGGTCATAGACTGTATTATGTTCATTTTATTAGGTTAAATGTGATGAATGAATCTCAAATTATGAATTAAATGGAGTAATATAATCTCCCTTACTATTAAATGAAGTGATTATGATAATGGTATGAGGAAGGAAAGTATAGGATAATAATTCAGTGTTTTTCCATGCCTTTTGAAATGGAAAGTTTGCAGGATATAAAATCTTCATTTTTTGGATTAGGGTGGTGTGCTTCTTGCTTGCTGGAAAGTGGTTCAAAGGCTTAAAGGAGTTGATTTAAACCTTGCAACAAGGAGTCTGGAATACTATGGGACTATTAATTCCATAACTGACCCAAAACCCTATTGAAAATCCTTACTTAAACCCAGAGGAACGACAACTCTTGATTCAGTTGAAGGAGAAGATATCGATCGTTCATAGAAGATATAGGATTTGGGATAAAGCCTATTGGAAGGTGAAACCTTCAAGAGAACCCAAATTGCAAAGCCATAATGGATTATTGATGGTGGAATTCTGAGAGAAGGTGAGTCATTGATCCATCAGAGGACAAGCCAATAATATCTAGGTTGTAGATGCCTTGAATGCTAAGTTTGTAAGTCTGTTTGGAGAATGGGGATTAGGAAATTCTGGGAAAGGGAACAAGAGGATTTATTGATGTGGAAATACCGATACCAGAAACTCGAGAGAAACATGAACTATAGATATGTAAGTGTGGAAGTCAACGAGTCATGAGATATTGAATCTATAATGATCCATCTCGAAGAAGGATTCTTGTTGAAGTGGTGTGTCTCTTAAATACTGAGAAACTATGAGATCTGATCGATATCTGACCATTGGATGTGAGGATCCTAGTCGTGGTCGTGGAGAGAGGAATTTTCCCAATGGTGAAAGTTCAAGGAGCTGGAGACCATCAATATGAGGGTAAGGAAACCAGATATGATCTTAGCCATAGAATTATTGTGGACCCCACCTGTCAACGTGTTAAGTGGAGAATGGGAAAGGCATTGGGAGTTGCATTAATTGAAGTGTCAAACAAATTAGGACCATTGATTTCATAGACCGAAGGCCGTTGGATCTGTTGGGAGTAGAGTTATCAGAGATATTCGATTAGAATTTAAGTGTGGGTTGTTAATCATGTCTTATTGATGGGAAAGGAACTTGATTCAACGATGATCATAGATATGTTCAGGCTAGGTGAATACAAGTCATCCGATCGGGGAAATTTATCCTTGGTTTGTGTAACAACATTTCACTAATGAATTGCTGAGTTAGAGAGTGGGTGATGACTTATGAGTTGTTGCAGCTACAGGCTGTGCAAAATAAGAAGAAGAAATCCTCATGTTCGCCATGTGAAACAAAGGTCAAGTAAGTGTGAAAACCTAACACCTGAAGTGTAATGGAAGTGGAAAACAATTGACATCCCACCAACCTAAGAGGGTTTAGGGGGTCAGGTGTGTTACAAAGTTGTATTAGATCAGATTTCAAACTGTAGGCTTGAATGGGTCGCCAAGGCTACATGATTGTTCGAGAAAATTTTATATCATAGGAGTATTTTCTCTATTTTTGAATAATTTAATCATGTTAAGGAGTAATGATAGTTTTTTTAAGAAGGATTGATAAACATGAATGGAGCCCTAGCTTAGGATTTTCAAAGAAAACTGATGTTTTACAAGGCCGATAATTTTATGACAATAAATTTTAAATGTAATGGCTAATAGTGTTTCACTGTTTCAGAAGGTAGGACATAATAAAAGGGAAACATAAGTGAATGGTATATTCTAATATGGAGGACACTTCACATTTTTGAGATGAAGAATTTGATGGCAGGAGGGCTAGAGAAACCCTTCCATATTTTGTATCCATGGTAATAATTCTAAAGGCAGACAATGAAAGGCTCATGAGATCTTAGGCCGAGCATGAAGAGTTGAATGCAGTGCTATTACATAGTATTTTTAAGATCTAGAAGCATTTGCAACAAGGTCCAACCATTAGTAATGTAGGACTAGAATAGTTGGAGAAATTGAAGAGCCCCTCAGATGTCTAGAAGCATGGGCCAACTCATAGTAATTTGGGAAGCATTTCTTCCAATAAAAGGCATCAAGATGCTAAAATAAGTAGACCCAGTGGAGATATTTCCACATAGTCATCTAGTGCAAATACCACTATAAAGGAATTGTCCAGTAGTGACATTAGATATAGTGTTCAGAGGAAGAAAAAGAGACACTCACAAATTTCTATGACAAAATATTTCAAGAATGCTAAGGCTCCTACCTTTCATGGAAAAATAAAGAAGGGAGAATAAGTCGAGGATTGAATGTTGGGATTGAGGAAGTATTTTCGAGTACATAACTACTAGGAAAACACCAAGGAGAAGATATCCATTTTCAATATGAATGGAGGAGATTCTATATGGTGGGAGGAACTCAAAGAAGTTAATGGATTGAAGGAAAGCAAGCTGACCTAAAATTAGTTTGAGAAATATTTCAAGAAGACATATCTATCATAGAAATACTATGATGGAAAGATTAAAGAGTTCCATGAACACAAGTTGGGGAAACTTAGCATGAATGCTTATGCTAAGAGGTTCTTAGAGTTGTTGAGGTAGGTTCCCTACCTTAAGGATGAGAATTCCATGATACAACATTTCCTCAGTGGATTACCAAAATCATATTAGGATAGGATTGAGTTTGATGAGCCTAATACCTTGGAGGATACCATTAGGAAGGCTAAGTGTTTCTATGATCAATCCAAGCATAGGAATAAGCCTCTCAAGGAATGGAAGAGAAAGGACAAACTTGTATTTTAGAGGAAGGTATTTAAACCATACCAATATAAGAATACCAAGAAATGGGCTCATTTCTATCATCCAAGAAAACGTATGCACCAATATAACTTTCCATCTCAGATTGGAAATAGGCCAGTAGAGAAGGTAAGAGACAAAGTAGAGGAGAAAAAGAAACAAGATTTATAGTGTTGGGGTTTTGGAGAGGAACACATATTGAGATATTTCCCTAATGGAAGCAAGACAACAAAAGGGTTTACCATGTTCAGGAGGCTACTATGATCAATGATGTGTCCAAGAGTGTGCCGAGGATATATGTAGTTGTTGAGAATCAAGAGGAAAACCACCAAGCTTATGTGGTGGAGTTGGAAGGTATAATTTCCAAGAAACCTATTTCTATTTTGATTGACCCTAGTTCTAACCTTAGTTATGTTTCTCCACAAGCAGTTGGAGCATGTGATTTACATAGAAATAAACATGTAGAGGCATGGTTGGTTCAGTTAGCCACATGAAATAAGATAAAATTAGAAGAGGTAATAGAGTATTATCCATTTAAAATGAGTGGACTGCACACTCAAGCAACCTTGAACATTCTACCCTTAGGATCATATGATGTGCTATTAGGCATAGACTGGTTGGATGCCCATAAGGAAATATTGAATTGCTATGAAAAGACCTTAGAATGTGAATATGAAGAAGGAAACATGATGGTTTTCAAAATAATTCAAAAGACAATATCAATAACGCAGATATCAACACTACAACTCAAGAAGTTTAGTCGAAAAAGGTGTCCCTTGTATGCAATACAAGTGCTCAATGTAGGAGAGAACAAAGAGTTGAAGGTTAAGGATCACCCAGTGCCATGGGAGTTCAAAGATGTATTTCTCGAGGAGGTACCTGAACTTCTTCCTAAGAGAGATCTTGATTTCTCAATAGATATTGTACCTAGAGAAGTGCCAACATCGAAAGTACCCTATAAAAAGAGTACGCCAGAGCTAGTGGAGTTAAAAGTACAATTGAAGGAAATGATGGATAACTGGTATATGATGATGACCTCTCAGTTGAATTCCCATAGGTATGTAGAGTATGGATTACTCTGCTACCGCTTCAACACTTGAGCACTCTCAAATTATTCAATCATCCCAGTATCCTCTCATAGATTACTATAAATCTATGTTCCTCATTCCTCAATTGGAGTCAGGTTTTGGATCCCCTCTTTAACTAACAGTCTTGAAATTTATTTTACATAGGTTCTTAGCTTAAGCTCTCTTTGATCTGCACTAATCTTCCTTTGTAAATCCGAAAACTTATTTCATTTGGTGCTAAGCCCCTTATTCTCCTTATGACCAAGCACTATGACCTTGCACTTAGATTGTTGTCGCTAATGGTGTCGTCATTGGTTTCTCTTACTGTAGTATCAATGCACAAAGACTTAACGATACATTGAACCCTAAAAAATTGGGACCACTTCGACCATTCTCCATCGTGGATCTGATTAAGAATTTTAATCTACACTGTTGAACCATGCCAACGTCTCCTTTCTGCATCCTCCATTGATTTTATCCTTTGATAAATCTCCACTGTCGATCTGATTAAAGGTTTCCTTAGTTTTATTTTCATTGTCGTCCAATAGGAGTTTCAACCTTACGATGTTTGGACTAGTAAACCTCCAATGACTAGGAAAACTCTAACGATTCTTGCTACATGTCTTCTTCAAGAACCATTGATCTATTGCATTTCAAATAGATCATCATCGTTGATTCATTTAACTCACCTATTTTCTTTGGCGATAAAAAATGTGGACATCATCATTGTCGACCCTAAAGTGGATATCATCATTGGTGATCCTAACATGGAACTTGAGTACCGATATAGAAAATTCGCGACGATATAAGAGTTATATCATCACTGAGAATTTAAAGTGAGCCTTGGGTCCTGACTAACAATCTCCTGATGATACAACAAGATGCTAGATTGATCTTGACTGTCGATCACTCATGATCAATGATCATGATTGAATCTCCATTTCACTATGATCTTGACCTTTGTTTGAGTCGATGGTCATTGTTACTCAATGTTTACAAAAGGATTCAAATTTTTTTATTGAGCGTATTTGACTCTTATTCACCTTGCACCCAGAGTAAATTTAAAACTCTGGTTCATCCATGATTCCAAATCAATTAAAGCTTTCAACTCAACCTTGATCTACCTAAAATTAGGTCCATCAATTCTTCCCACTCTGAATTGGGGTTCTTAACACTGTTAAGGTCTGAAATGTGCATAGACAACTCTGAAAGATACAAATCTAGACTTCAATTGCTCAACGCAGGGACACGACAATAATGATCGGGATATCCAATCTCCACATTTGCACAAAGAACCAATAAACACAAAAGTTTCTATTAATGAATCTTTGTACACAAATTTACACAAGTCCTTGTATTTCTTGGCATGATTTACATGTAATTGGCCTTTGGTTTAGCCTTTGGCCACACTTGGCCTATTTCAATCACACTCCTTCTATGCTTTGCTATTCTAAATATCCCCTAATTCCCTTAGGCTTAAAATATTTAAAATGAAAGGATTCTAATACCTGAATTTGGTTTAGATACTAAAACCTATCCCTTAACAAACTCCTAGGATCCCTCAGATCCACAAAATCCTCAAGATATCTACATGTCACCTCAAATATGTTTAGATCTCTATAAAGACTCGATATCTACTTGAACAAAGGCATATTTGATTACATATTAATCAATCTTTATTCAACTAACTCTATCCTATGCAATTATTCTAGAATTCAAACTAAACATGGGAAATTAGAATAATTTAGAGTTAGGGAACCCACTCCATTAGTAAATTCAAAGACCCCTAAGACCTAATCAACAAGGTTGATTTTTGAGGAAAAATTCTCTTGCATCAGACTCCCAGGGTTAAAATTTTCATGATATCCTGGTTATGAGTCTTCATTTGTTGAAGTCTTCTTGGATCCCAAACCTTATGTTGTTTCTCACTTGCTTTGTTGTCTTGTTGCTGCATTGTTGTTGTCTGCAACTTTCTAGGATCCCATACTTTAATTTTTTGCTATGCAAAATCCTTGCTTTCTTTAGTAAGTTGTAATTGCATGCTCCTCTTCTTATTTTGCCTATGATATTTCCACTTTGAAATATTCATCAAATTCTCCCAGTACTCATCCAATTCGATTTCTAGTATTGTCCTTTGCTGGTACACATCCTTACTAAAATTTGTCTGTTGCAAATTTTCACAGAAAATTTGTATGGCTACTACCATCTCCTTGTCTTCACACCTCTGTCTATCCTCAACTTCTTTAAAAAAATTCTCACTAAATAAAAATTTATGCAACCAACATTGCATATCTCTAAGTTGCACGTTCATTCTATGTAGTTTCTCAAAAAAAATCTATTCTTGGATCTTATTAAAATGATATATTTGTAGTAAACAATTTATACATTGTCATAAGGATTGTTCCATGATTATGCACCAATTATCTTCAGAAACAACATCATCCTTCATTGTCATTTCTTCTTTAGAAAGTTCCAGGATTGCATCACTAAAGTCTTGCATAACCCATTCCAATATTTCATGTACTTTATCACTTGAAGTATCTCCAAGACAACTTATTTCCCTCTTCACATCTTCATCCTCTTCAACACCTGCATCATGCATGGTCTCCCCTTTCATAGATTTTATGAGACAATGAAGTCTCTCCTTCTGATGCAACACATTTATGGATATGTATCTCCTCTATGCCTTCATGAGGCAATCTTCATCTTCCTCATATCCTATGACATCTTTTGGTGGATGTCTATATTCATAACCTGTAATCACACACAATTCATTAGTTTTGAAAACATTATACTCTTGAGTCTATTTAGATGCTTCTATCATTAATTCTTCCCGCTGATATGAACTTTCCCGATAGTCCAAAAGACTGTCAACAAGTCTCCATTCAACATATTTATCATCATCTTCTCCAAGGATTTATCCCTATTCTGGTTCAGAAAAGTGAATTGTTGGTCCTGCTTCCAAGGAATTTCTGTACTTAGCTTCTCTAAGTTCTTCCTCTCGGATCTAAGAATCCAATATGTGCTTCAAGATCTATTTTTTCTTCCTTACATATATCTGTACAATATTCCATTTGAAATTATTCACATTCCAAACTTGTCTCTATTTTTCCTCACTTTCCTATAGCAACTCCCTAATTATACTGAGTCTTTCCTTTAAGTCAACAAAATCTCTATCAATTTCCTCTTGACTGATCTACTTTCTACCAATTTCTATGGCATTCTCTTTCCTTTGGATGTGGATTTATTCTGAAACTCTAGCATGAATATTAGTATTCATATACATCTCTTCCCTCTGTGAGCTTCTCCTTTCCCACTGTGAGATGCATCAAGCCTTTCCTCTGTAGTAGTCTCTACACCTTTCCACTCAATACCTCATCAAGCTTTCCTCATGAGCTTGAAATTTTGGTATCACAGGTTCTCTCCTCTGAAACCTTCTGAGCATCCTCTTATATTCTCTAGATTCTTCATCTACCCACACTCTTCTGATAACTTCTGTTTTTCTCCTTACTTCCAATCCTCAATTGGAAGTGTTTACATCATCCCTTGCTGCAAGCTTCTTTCAATGACACACTTCTTCACTTGAGAGATTTTCTTGCTCCCTCTTCCTCTATTACAACTTATCTAGCTATAATGGCTCCTACCATTCCTTTCTCCTCCTGCTTGTACCTGCAAACACAAGTATATATATATTTTTACCATAGTGAATTATCAAAGCATAAGATCAATACCTACAAAATATGTCTCATGATTTTGTCCTCCAAACATCTCTTTTGCTTCTTGGTTGGAATGGACTCAATTATACAGTAATTCACCAAGGTAATTGTATATTCAATTCCTTTTTATACCTATATACACAATATGATTCTTCAGAAAACGATCCCCTGTCATTTTCAAAGTTCTACCCAAAAATATCCTTACTGGAACTATCCTCTTCCTACAAATTTCCTGTTGCATAATTTCACTATTTTTCAGCTTGCTTCATAGAACCAACTAACTCTACAATTCCCATATCAAAGAGAATACTTGTTATGTATCTCTTACAAAACTCCAAAGAGTGTTAATGTGTTCTGATACTACTTGATGGAATCAAGTGGCACACAATTTTTCTTCTGCTTTGATACGACTCGATGATGGTCTCCCAGTCGAATTCCCATAGGTATGCAGAGTATGGATTACTCTGCTCATGCTTAAACACTTGAGCACTCTCAAATTATTCAATCAGCTCACTATCCTCTAATAGAGTATTGTAACTCTATGTTACACAATCCTCAACTTACTCTGCTCATGCTTAAACACTTGAGCACTCTCAAATTATTCAATCAGCTCACTATCCTCTAATAGAGTATTGTAACTCTATGTTACACAATCCTCAACTTGAATTGGGTTTCAGATCCCCTCTTTAACTAATAATCTCTAATTGTGTTTGACATAGGTGCTTAGCTTAAGCTCTCTTTGATCGACGCTAACCCTCCTTTCTAAACTCAAATACTTATTTCATCCCATGGTAAACCTATTATTTTACTTGTGACCAAGTTCTATGAACTTGCACTTTGATCATCGTTTCTAACATTGTCATCATCGAATTCTCTTATTGGAGTATCGATGCACAAAGACTCGATGATACATCTGACTCAACGAAGCTGGGACCACTTCGATCATTCTCCGTCGTGGATATAATTAAGGATTTTAATCTACACTGTTGAATGATGCCAACATCTCCTTTCTACATCCTCCATCGATTTTATCCTTTGATCAATATCCAATGTCGATCAGATCAAAGGTTTCCTTAGTTTTCTCTTCATCGTCGTCCAATAGTAGTTTCAACCTTACCAAGTTCCAACTAGTAAACCTTTGATGACTAGAAAAACCTCAACGATTCTTTCTACGTGTCTTCTTCATGAACCATTGATCTATCTCTTTCGAATAGATCATCATCGTTGAATCATTTAAATTTCATATCTTCATCGACGATAAAATAGGTGGACATCATCATCGTCTAACCTAAAGTGGATATCATCATCAATGATCCTAACGTGGAACTTGAGTCCCGATATAGCAAATTCACGATGATACAATAGTTATATCATCATTGGGAATTTAAAGTGAGCCTTGGGTCTCGTATGACAATCTCCTGACGATACAAAAAGATGTCATATTGATCTCGATCATCGATCTCTCATGATCAAAAATCACAATTGAATCACCTTCATTTCACTATGATATTGACCTTGATTTGATCCGATAGTCACTATTCCTCATCGTTTACAAAGGGATTCAAAATTTGTTCTTGAGGGTATTTGACCCTGATTCACACTGCGATAAGAGTAAATTTCAAACTTTGGTTCATCCATGATTCCAAACCAATTCAAACTGTCAAATCGACCTTGATCTACCGCTAATCAGGTCCATCAATTCTTCCCACTCTGAATTGGGCTTCTTAACACCGTTAATATCTGAAACATGTGTAGATAACTTTGAAAGAGTCTGATCTTGAATTCAATCGCTCAACATAGGGACTCCACGATAATTATAGGGACATATAATATCCACATTTACACAGAGAACTAATAAACACAAAAATTTCTATTAATGAATCTTTGTACACAAATTTACACAAGGCCTCCTCATCTTTCTAGGCCTGATTTACATTTTATTGGCCTCTGGTTTGGGATTTGGCTACACTTGGATTATTTCACTCACACTCCTCCTATACTTCACTCTTGTAACTCTCCCCTAATTCCATTAGTCTTACAATGTATAAAATGAAAGGATTTTGATACCAGAATTTGGTTCAGATACAAAAAATCCTTAAGGTATCTACACCTCACCTTAAATATGTTTAGATCTCTACAAATACTCGAGATATTATTTAATAAAGAAATATTCAATTACATATTAATCAATCTTAATTCAACTAACTATATCCTATGCAGTCCTTGTAGAATTCAAATAAAACATGGGAAATTACAATAATTTAGAGTTAGGGAACCCACTCCCTTAATAAATTCAAAGATATGTAAGACCTAATAAACAAGGTTGATTTTGGAGGAAAAATGCTCTTGCATCAATATATCAGGATGAGTGCATCCCCGTGGGGAGCACCCACTTTGTTTGTAAAGAAGAAGGATGGTACATTGCGGTTGTGCATCGACTACTGACATTTGAAAAATATGACCATTAAAACAAAAATCTATTTCCCAGGATTGATGATATTTTTGATTAACTCAGAGGAGATACAATCTTCTCTAAAATTGACTTGAGATCTTGATATCACCAAGTTAGGATTAAGGATGAAGACATCCACGAGACATATTTTATAATGAGATATGGACACTATGAGTTTGTGGTGGTGCCATTTAGGCATACCAATGCACCAACCACCTTCATGTGTTTGATGAATAATGTTCATAGAAAATATTTGGATAAGTTCATCCTGGTATTTGTTGATAATATCCTTATATTCCAATACCAAGGAAGAGCACGAAGATCATCTTAAGTTGGTGTTACAAGTGCTCAAAGATCACCAACTATATGCCAAATACAACAAGTGGGACTTGTTCTAGAAAGAGTGTTGGAAAATTGGCTTAGGTTGGTGGAAAGTTGGTTTGGATTGTTGGTTTTCATTGATGTGAACCCTTGGAAAGTGATAATGTATATTGATGTCAACCCTTAGAGATTGATGTCAACCCTTGAAGCTATTTTGATAGAAAATTCTGGTATCCCCATCAATATGGTTAAGGGACTCAAGTTTGTTCAAGGTATAAAGGTATGGATATTAGTATATTTGTAGGTAAGAATATTATAGATGGATAGTACATGTCATTCCATTTCTGGTGATATGTGGAACATCACATAACTCCTCACGGTTAGATATTTATGGCCTTGTGAAGTTGGAGAACCCTCACGAGTTATCTAGAAGCCCCTAGAAGTTATGGCCTTGTGAAGTTGGAGAACCCTCACGAGTTATCTAGAAGCCCCTAGAAGGTCAAAGAAGTCAATTTGTTGTAGAAGCTCCTAGAAGTTTACTAGTCAAAGTGGGTGAAACTAGGAGTTAATCATGGGTTAATTTGTTGCATAAAGAAAATAATAAAAAATAAATTAGTTTCAACTAGAAGTGGAGATAATACTATTTTTGGATAAAGTGGTTGTAAGTGGACAAGTGGTTAGAAGTGGGTTATCCCTAAGAGAAGGAAGTTGGGTAAAGCTATTTATAAGGTAACCCTTTGAGGAATTTACTTGGAGAGTATAAAAAAGAGAGAAAAGGTCTCCTATTAGCACCTAATGAGAAAATTAAATATCTATTTTTGTGAAATTTTTATTGTAGGTACTCATTGATACATCTGAAGTTAAGAAAATTTGATAAAGTGAAAGAGGGTTGATGACAAAAGTTTCGAAGTTGCAGATTTACTGAAAAACCCTAGTTTTTGAGGTGTACGCGTTCTGCTGTGGAGGAAGGCGCGTACATACATGGGATGAAGGAGAAAAAAGCGTATACATACGGAGGAAAAAGAAGAAGAGGCTGCATATAGTTGTGAAAATCCATGAAATATTGAGTAGATGAAGATGCCAAGTCTCTAGAGTCAGAAAGAAAGCTCCCAGGAAGGTCTACAATGATCAGGTACAAAAAATCTATCTACAATTTCAAAAGGTATGTCATATTCTTATGTGTATTTGGATATTGTTGTCTCCATGAGATATGTTAGAGGCGATTGAGGATTTTCCCTAGAGAGGTTTTTGGTTGTATGAGACTTATGGTATGATCTAGATCTAAAGAAATACAACACTGATATGTTTAGTATTATTCATTGGTACATATTGTATTTCTTGGTACATGGTTGAGGGTTTTTGTTTGTGATGTGTTGGTGAAGTTGTTGGTTTGTTTTGAGGCTACATAACAATGAGGTTTTGGAACATGGTTTGATGTAAGGGTTTATGGTATTTGAAGCAAGGATTGTGTGATGTACTGATAGAGGAATTTTGTTGGTTATAATTGTATATGTCTTTGGTACATGGTTGAGATACATGTTGGGACATATAGTTGATGAGCTGGCAAATACATGAGGTGTATGGTATGGTGATGTTGGTACATATTGATGAGTCATAAATTGACTGGTTGATACATGTTTGGTACATTGCTAGAGGAACTTGCTAGTAGTATTGTTGACACAGGGTATATGGATGATGTGGCATAGATTTATTGATATATTATCAAAATCACATTTTGATCTTGGTGATGGTTATGAGGTATTGTGATGTGCACAGTTGATGAACTTGTGATGATACAGGTTGTGTGAGCGATTTATGTACATGGATAATACTACATGTTGGAATAGGTTACAGTTTGATGTGACAGATGCAACAAAGAGTCTGCGTTTCAGAAAGGTGAAAACCCTAGATTTCTGAGGGTGTACACAGGATGTAGTATATACATGACACATACATATGCAGGCTGCAGTATATACAAGTTGCTTACATACGTGAGCTCCAACATATACAGGTCACGTACCTGTTGTTTTTTGTTTTTTACAAGATTATTGCAGTTACAAGTTGATTATAGGTTATTGGTACAACTTGGTTACAAGTTGTTGGCATAGGTTGGTATAGGTTTATAGTTGTATATCTCACAATGACTATGTGGTAGTGGTTTCATCATCTGTTTTGGCACTTGTATTTCAGGGCGACAGGATGGGGCAAGGAAAGGGGGTTGTAGCCTCCTTAAGATTGGTGCCATAGAACTAGGAAGTTGGATATTCCTTCAGGTTGGAACCTGAGAACTAGGTGGTTTTAGACACCTTCCGGTTGTATTCAGAGAGCATAAGGGGTTGTAGCCTCCTTTTGGTTGTAGCCATAGAATTGGGGAGTTGGAGCTTCCCTCAGGTTGTAGCTTGAGA
>CBVK0102696842.1:0-16990 GCA_900067695.1 Picea abies
TTGGAGAGTATAAATAAGAGAGCAAGGGTCTCCTATTAGCACCTAATGAGTATATTAAATATATATTTTTGTGAAAGATTTATTGTAGGTACTCATTGATACATATGAAGTTATGCAAGTTTGAGGAAGTGAAAGAGGGTTGAATGTGAAAGTTTCGGAGTTGCATAGTTATTCAAAAACCCTAGTTTTTGAGGTGTACATGGTCTACAGTGTGTGAAGGAACCTAAATATGTGGGATGAAGGAGAAAAAAGTGCATACATACATAGGTGGAATAAGAAGAGGTCACGTACAGTTGGAAAAATCCATGAAAAGTTGAGTAAATGAATATGCCAGGTCTCTAGAGTCAAAAAGCACACTCCTAGGAAGGTATACATTGATTAGGTACAACGAATCTATCTATAGTTTCGAAAGGTATTTAATATTATTATGTGTAGTTGGATATTTTTGTCTCTATTAGATATGACTAGGGGAGATTGACTATTTTCCCTAGAGAGGTTGTTGGTTGTATGGTACTTATGGTATGAGCTAGATCTACAGAAATACAACACTGGTATGTTTGGTATTATTCATTGGTACATCTTGTTGGTTTACGTGTTGAGGCATATCTTGTACATGGTTGAGGGTTTTTGGTTGTGATGTGTTGGTGAAGTTGTTGGTGTGGTTTTAGGGTACATAACAATGATGTTTGGGCACATGGTTTGATGTAAGGGTTTATGGTATTTGAATCATGGATTGTGTTATGTATTTATAGAGGAATTTTGTTGGTTATATTGGTATATGTCTTTGGTATATGGTTGAGGTACATGTTGGGACATATAGTTGATGAGTTGGGACATACATGAGGTGTATGGTATGATGATGTTGGCACATCTTGATGAGTCATAGTTTGACTAGTTGATACATGTTTGGTACATTGCTAGAGGAACTTGTTAGTAGTAATGTTGACACAAGGTATATGGATGATGTGGCATAGATATCTTGATATATTATCAAAAGAACATCTTGGTATTGGTGATGGTTATGAGGTATTGTGATGTGCATAGTTGATGCACTTGTGATGGTATAGGTTGTGTGAGTTATTGATGTACATGGTTGATAGTGCAGGTTGATTGGTACAGGTTGGGACAAGTTACATGTTGATGTGATAGATGAAAAAAAGAGTCTGAGTTTTAGAAAGGTGAAAACCCTATATTTATAAGGGTGTATGTAGGTTGTAGTATAGAAAAACCACATACGTATGCATGCTGCAATATATATATATATAGGTTGCCTACATACACGAGTTGTAGCATACACAGGTCACATACCTATTGGTTTTTGTTGGTACATGCTATTTACAGGTTATTGGTACAGGTTGGATACATGTTGTTAGCACATATTGGTACTGGTTTGTAGTGGTATATCTCATAGTGACAGTGTGGAAGTGGTTTCATCATCTATTTTGGCACTTATATTTCAGGGCGACAAGACGGGGCAAGGAAAGGGGATTCTAGCCTCCTTCCGGTTGGTGCCAAAGAATCAAAGAGATGGAGATTCCTTCAGGTTGGATCCCAAGAACTAAGTGGTTGTAGCTACCTTCCAGTTGTAGTCCAAGAATATAGGGGGTTGTATAATCCTTCTGGTTGTATCTAGAGAATTAGGGAGTTGGATCTTCCCGCAGGTTGTAGCCTGAGAAACTAGGGGGTTGGAGCCTCCTTCCTTCCCGCAGGTTGTAGCCTGAGAAACTAGGGGGTTGGAGCCTCCTTCCAGTTGGAGCTGTAGAATTGGAAGTTGGTGCTTCCTTGAATATAAATTTTAAATACATATAAGAAAATAATTTCGTAGTTTTCTCCCGCATTGGGTTTCCACATAAAATATTGGTGTACTATGCATTGTGTGGAAGTGTCTAGTATTGGTTATTATGCACTAATGGATGTTAATTTTATACGATGCAATAACATATTAATGATGAATTGATGAACATTGTTGAATAAGTTAAAGGAATATAAATTGTGGTTAAAAGTGTATAAATTGCTCATTACTTATTCACGCCCCCCTTTAGTAATCCAACAAATCTAGAGACATAATGAAAATAACTTGATGTCCATCTATGGACATCACCTTACCCTCATCATCTTGGTAAATTGTTGCACACCAGTGGACAAGCTCAGGGAAATTAAAATTTTGTGGAACATTGGATCATTTCAGGTTTGATTCCCATAAGTGTAAGTAATCCCAACCATTATTAGCATTAGTATAGGAATTGTAAATAATTAGGAATAAATTTGGAAATGATAGGTCGGGTCAAAAATATCACCATCTCAGTCAATTAGGGGCTCATCTGCAACTTACGACCTCTTAGATTATTGTGAATTTCTAGGGTTTGTAACAATAGTCATTTTACTAGCTCAATGATAGAAAATAGTTGTAGAAATGTGTTGGTGTGGGCCTATTTTGGGGAAAAAATAATATTTTGGAGTGTGCACCATACGTGAAGGAAAAGAAGCATGTGAAATATGGAGGAAAAGAATCATGCCAAAAACCAAGGAAAAACAGTGTGGCGCACATGCAGACAAACCTAGCCATGTTAGGGTTAGGGTTTTTTATATGAATGTAATGGCTATGAGCCAATAGAATAGTATAAATAAAGGCCTATGAGGTAAAGTAGAGGTTGGTTAAGGAGATAATAGTTCATTCTGAATAAGCTAGCAAGCAAGGTTTTTTAGGGTTAGGTCATAGGCTGTGGAGCCAAGTGTTGTCTAGTTTGCCTCACAGATGAAAATTATTCTACTTTTTTATTGTAAGCATGAAGAATGTAATGCACACAGTGCAGAGTTTGAAGAATGATGAATAAGAGAGAAAAAGAGACAAATATTTTTGGACGTACCCCAGGGGGGGTGAACCACTGTAAACCTGATGTGTTAATGTTTGAATGGTTTTTCTAATGTTATGTTATTTATCAGTTAAATAATGAATGTTTAGCTTAGATTATGGCAACATGCATGCATAGTTTGATTAATGAATGAATATTAGATTTAAATGAATGGATAATAATTGTGATGCATGAGTAAAAGGAATAGATCATGGTCCCAATCCCTTCCCTGACTGCAGACATATGAGTCTTGCAGTCCCCCATAAGCTATCTCGAGTGAGACTGCGTTGTGCACTCTGTGTTTAGTTTTTTATTCTGGGTTACTAGAAGGGTTGATAGTTTGAGGGTTTTGTTGGAAACCTTTGAGATCAGAACCTAGGTCAAACCAAGCATCCAATAAATGGTTTTGTTTCCATTTGGAACTATAGATGATAGATTGGAAAGGATTTGTTGAAGAAAAACACAAAGAATGAAAATGTAGAAGGGAATATTCTAGCCATGGAATCCAATGATGGTAGATATTGAAATATGGTTAAGGACAAAGGAACTTGATTTTACGTAGAAGGACAACAAAAATCCTAAATATACACCATGCAAATATCTCGACAAATATGTATTTAACGACTTGCATGAAGTATGTTTCTATGAATTTTCACATCTATTACAAGAGTGGTTATTGAGGTTGAAGGAAAACCATCCTACAAATTAGATAAGACAACGTGGTTATTGAGGTTGAAGGAAAACCATCCTACAAATTAGATAAGACAACCAGAGTGGACTCCTATGGAGATTGTGTAGTTGTAGCAAGTCAATAATAAATTTACGCATGTAATAGAGTTTTGGTTAGATAACCGTATTGCAGGGTTTATCCCTAAATTTGCAGTTGATAATGTGAAGTCGTACACTTCTGCCGAGCAGGAATTGATGAAGGGACCCAAAGGTAGGTACACAAGATCACTTTATACTTCCATCAAGATTTTAATATATGACAAAGGTGTGATGACCATGGAATCAAAAAACTAAACTTCCCTGCGTCCATGGGGGAACGAGGGAGGAAATGACAGGAGTATGAGATATGGATAGGGATCTGGATAAGGGGAAGAAAAAGGAGTTCATGGACCCAATCATGATGGATGAGGAAAAGAAAAAGTAGATACTGAAAAAATATTGAACGATGCATAGTGGTAGACCTTACCAGTATAAGATGAATAAAAAAAAGAGGGGCATAGCCAACAAAGAGGGCTTGGTGAGCGATGAGGAATATGTAGAGGATCTTCGGGCTGTGGAGTGTATTGAGGAAATCTTGTGTGCAACATATGAAAGGAAAACAAGAGGTCCAGGGTTAGGAACATGAGTCATAACTCCAGTCCAGATCATAGTTAGTGTGAAACCTACAACCCCATGTGTGACTAATACACCTCAAGGAACACAAGCTTTTAGAAAACCATTTTTTAGTAGAAGAGGAGTAGCAGGTTAGGTGTATAATAGAGTAAAACTAACTGGGGTTACACATTTAGGAAGTAAAAGTCAACTATCTACACTATGTGGAGGAAGTAGTTCAACATGTTTCAAAATGGTGGGAGTAGATCCCACTATCAGATTACCAAAGTTTCATGGTGAGGCATCAAAGGAACATGAGAATCATTTATTCATATGTGAAAATATCTTGGAAGCAAAGAAGGTTAAATATGAGGATATAAAAGTCATGTAGTTGGATATAAAATTTAGAGACCATGCATTAGACTGGTACATGAGCTTGAATGTCAACAGTCCACAAGGAGCACCAAAGACTATCACGGAGGTGAAAACATTTTTGGTAAATGAATTTTAGAAGCCAAGTTCACAGGATCACTATATGAATGAAATGATTGATATTAGGCAGAAACCAGGTGAGTCTCTCTAAGAGATTGATCAAAGGTTTAAACATCTAAAAGGTAAGTTGAAGTACTGTATTATCGATATTAAACATAGGAAGTTATTTGTGAACTCACTATTACCACATTTGAAGTATCCCTTGAGACAACAAAAGTTACAAACTAAGGAAGAGGCTATGCAAGAAGCCTTGCAGATGGAAGAAAACCAGTATCAACAAACAGATCCAACAATAGAAGATTTGAAAGAGGATCTGAAGAATCTGACATTTCAGTTGAACCAGAATAAGGGGAAGGAGAAGAGAGAAGTTGTTGGTGTACGTTATGCAGGAAAAAAGGAAACCATAATAATGAATGTCCAACCTTTGTGCATTACTTGGTCGTAGGGGTTTCGAACCCCTTTCCTACAAGAGGACCGTGGTGTGAAATTTTTAAGGTACGTGGGCATGATCCATATCATTTTCCAATGATGCAGAAGTATAAGACCATGCCAAAAGGTTCTTATTGCAATTTTTGTAAATCAATGGGTCATGATGACAAGGACTGTAGAATGTTGGAATTGATGAGAGAGAAATGGGTCATGATGACAAGGACTGTAGAATGTTGGAATTGATGAGAGAGATAACATCAGATACTTACAAGGTGCAATAAGAGATGTTGATAGGGAAAGTTGCACCGCATTTTAATAATGCAGAACCACAATTCAATCCTACGTAGCCACATTACAACAATGTGAAACCGCAATATAATAATGAACAATATAACTAGATACCCTAATACAATGCATCGTGCAAAGATAGAGGTGGATTCAGAGGTGGAGGTTGGTGCATGGGAGGATTTGGGTGAAGCAGAGGGCCAGTAGTTTTCCATAATTGTCAAAAACCAGGACACTATGCAAGTGACTGTCCACTTCCACTTACGACATGTATGTATTTTCGTGTTGTAGACCATGACACAAAATATTGTCCAACATTATTGAGAAAAATAAAGAAAAAAAAGAACCAGAACAATCAAAACGTACATTGGATTTTTGCATAGGCCAGGGATGATGGGAAGAACATTAACATAGTTACTCGAGGAGGATCCAAGGCAAGAGTTGATGCAGTAAAATAGGATCCATCACAACACCAATGGGTCAAGAAGAAGAATGAGACATAGAAGAATTTTGACACGTAGAAAGAAAAAGAGATGTTTAAGGAGGCAAGATAGGAGATTCTAAATGTGAATATTGAGTCTACCTCAACCGCACAACAAAGTTAGGATCCACCATTGTATGAGATGCCACCCTTCATGGATTACACTAGAAAAGGAAAACCTTCAGAGAAAGTAAGTAACCTAAATACTTTTCCTTAGAAAGTTAGGATCCACCATTGTATGAGATGCCACCCTTCATGGATTACACTAGAAAAGGAAAACCTTCAGAGAAAGTAAGTAACCTAAATACTTTTCCTTAGTCATGTGTAAAGTTATTTAATGACCCATAATCCATCAAGGTATTATAGAACCTGCTAGAGAGATGTAACATAGAAGTAGAAGGAAAGTTAGAACACAAGACAATTAATTGTCTCCATATGATAAGAAGAACAAGTAGGGAATTCAAGTTAAATGCCAACATTGGGGATTTTAATATGGGGGTGTCCTACTTGATTTAGGATCTGAAGTGAATGTATTACCTAAAAATACATGGCAGTTTATGGGGGAACCCACATTAGGATACTCATATGTCCAGTTGAAATTGGAAAATCAACATAGAGTATTACCAATTGGAACTCTTAAAGGTGTGACATTAGACTTGGATGAAGTGTGCACTATGGCAGATTTTGAATTTATATAAATAATATATGGCACAACACCCTACTCAACATTCCTAGGATTGGGTTGGGAATTTGATAACCGGGTTGTGATCAACCTGAAGACACAAAAAATGACCTTTGAATCAGCTGAGTGCAGAGTAATTGCACCATTGTATCCCTTAGAAGGAGAAAGTTTTGTAGAGGGGACATGTTTGGACTTGGTAGAAATAAATCAACTATATAGGACTACCGTGTGTGCAAGAAGAATATTATGTCAACCCAACTGCATATGGGGTACTGAGTTGGATAAGCATTACATCGTGCACCTTAGAATCAGATACAAGTCTGGAAAACTGGAAGTAGAGACTACATGAAGTCTCCACAAGTAGGTGCGCAAGAATGGAGTGTGTAGTAAGGTGGGTCAGTACATAATTAAGGGAACCTCCCACTTTTCATGGTTTGAATGACCTAGAAGAATTCTTCACAAAATATGAGGAAGAATTTTTGGAAAATCATAGGTTGTTAGCCCTGGATATTGCACTAAATTCAACACCTACAAGATGGTGGGGCATGCACAAGAAAATGGTTCAAGACTGGTATCATTGTAAATGGTTAATGCGCATTAGATTTGGCGTAGAACAAGGGAACAATACATTGTAGAAATATGATGGGCGAGGAAGGCTAGATTAGCACATAAATAAATGCATAACACAATGGAGGTTGACACCACCATAAGAATGGCCTCATTACTTTATTTATACATTGGAAGGGATACCAGGGAACTGGTACATAGAACAAGAACTACACAGAGGAACTTCAAAATGGAAAATGTTACAGCATAATTTTTGGGTAACTTTCTCATTTGAGCATGAGAACCCCAATATCGATTCAACCCTGAAACTAATACAAGGAATGATAGTTTTTTAGGAACCTGAGGTGGAAATTATAACAGAATATCAACAGCAGAAAAGATAGACATTCAAGGACTTACTCTCATGTTACCATGTCACAGAGGATACACCAAAAGAAGATGATTTGAAAAACATCCAGATAATAGAGATTGAAGGAGAATGAGAGGTGGAAAGTCCATCTCTCAAATCAGAGGAATTTTCTGCACCAATTAAGGTAAATAAAGTCAACATTGGGATAGAAGAAAACCCTAAAATGGAAATCATTGGATACTACTCGGATGAGCAGAAAAAATAAATGATAACATAATTATTGCACTAATATAGATACCTCTTTCCAACAACCTTTACAGAAATGAAAGGAATAGCAGGTGAGTTGGGTGAGATGAAGATACCCCTAAAACCAAATGCTAGACCTGTTAGACAGAGACCTTACATGTTGAATCCAGTGTATAGTAAAAAGTGAAAGAATAAATTGACCGAATGTTAGAAGCTGGTATGATAGAGCCAGTGGAAGAATATGAATGGATCAGTCCCATGGTGGTCCAAGGAAAGAAAAAAGGGGGGGTAATAATTTGTGTATATCTAAGGAAATTGAATGATGCTTGCTTACATGATCCTTTCCATACCCCTTTTATAGATGAGGTATTAGAGAATGTGGGAGGCCAAGAAGCATATTCATTCACAGATGGATTCTTAGGTTATCATCATATTAAAATATCTCCATAGGATAGGCATACAACTACATTTGCTACCAAATGGGGATCCTATCAGTATACAATTATGCCCTTTGGACTGAAGAATGCACTAGCCATCTTTTCAAGGGTGGTCATAGTTTCTTTTAAATATTTCATACATAAGTTCTTAGAAGTATATTTGGATGAATGGACTATTTTTATTCTATTGAAAGATCATGTAGAAGTATTAAGACTCATGTTGGAGAGGTGTAGGCAATTTTAGAAACATCAAGAAATGTATTTTCAACACACCTTTTGGAATATTGTTAGAAAATGTGGTATGTAGAAAAGGGTTATGGTTTGACCCTGCTAAGATTGTTGTAATTGTGAACTTACCACCACTGAATTCAGTGCACTAGTTAAGAGCCACACTTAGACATACATGTTACTACATGAAGTTTATCAAGGGACATGTGTAGATTACCGCCCCGATGGAAACA
The DNA here is from genome assembly GCA_900067695.1 of Picea abies. Lineage (NCBI taxonomy): Eukaryota > Viridiplantae > Streptophyta > Pinopsida > Pinales > Pinaceae > Picea > Picea abies. Next base: position 8,602 of record CBVK0102696842.1, read on the forward strand.
TTGTTGAAGAAGGACACTAAATTTCAGTGGAATGAAGATTTTCAATAGGGATTGGATAATTTGAAGGAAAGGATGGTGACATCACCTATTTTAGTGTTTCTAGATTGGGAAAAGACATTTCATGTGCATGTAGATGCATCAACAATAGCGTTGGAGCAATTTTGGCGTATCCAGGTGCAGGCGAATTAGATCATCCTATAGCCTTTGCAAGCAAGAAGTTATCAGACTATGAGTAGAATTAAAATACAACAGAAAGAGAAGGTCTAGCCATGGTGTATGCACTACCAAATTTTAGACACTACTTATTGGGCCAATACTTTAAACTATTCACATATCATTCTTCCCTCAAATATATAGTCAACAAGCTAGTGTTGGGGGGGAGGATTTGTCGATGGATATTATTGTCTTAGGAATTTGATTTTGAAGTAATAGTTAAAATAGGGAAACTGAATGTAGGACCAAATCACTTATCAAGGATAACCAGTGGAGAATAACCTACTAATTTAGAAGACAACTTCACTGATGCACAACTATTTTCAGTATAGATAGTTTATGAGTACTTTGTTAATATCATTGAATTCTTGAGCACATGAATTGTGCCAAAGGATTTTAGTACCATGCAGAAGAAAAACATGGTAGTTAGAGCTGCAAACTATCAATTAATTGCAGGTCATTTATACAAGATGGGAGCACACAACATTCTGAGAAGGTGTGTGATGGAGCGTGAATGACCCATGGTTCTAGCAGAAGCTCACGAAGGTATAGTTGGAGGACATTATGTAGGGAAAGCTACCACATAGAAGGTATTGTGCATAGGATTATGGTGGCCAACAATTCATAAGGATGAAAAAGAATATTGTTAGAACTATGATGTCTATTAGAGAATTGGCAAACCCAACAGGAGGTATGGCATGCCTCTAAGACCCCAAGTAACTCTTCAGGTATTTGACAAGTGGGAAATATATTTTTTCAGACCTATTAATCCACCAACAAGAAGGTTAAGAGAAAGATACATCATCACATCGACATAAAATTTAACCAGATGGGTAGAAGCAACACCAGTCAAGGATTGCAATGCAGAGACAACAACACACTTATTATTTGAGTAGTTGATTACACAATTCAAATGTCTCGGGATTTTGATGAGTGACCAAGGAACCTATTTTATTAATAGCACCATATAGGATATGACTGAGGAATTTGAAGTCTATCACCATAAGAGTACACAATATCATACTCAGGAAAATGGTACAGTAGAATCTTTCAACAAGATTTTCGAAAATGCCTTGAAAAAGATCTGTAATGTTAAGAGAGATGATTGGGATTTAAAAATACCAACAGTGATATGGGCATACAAGACTACATGCAAGAAGTTGATAGGAAAGACACCATTCAGATTAGTGTATGGAAAAGAAGCAGTGGTGTCATTAGAATTTTTGGTACCCAGTATGCTCATTACAACAATAAAAAATATGACAGAAAGAGGTATAGTACAAGAAAGGTTAAGTAAACTTATGGAATTGGAAGAATATAGGATTCTGGCAGCATTCCACCAAGAGGTGCAGAAAGCAAGGGACAAAGCCTGGCATGAAAAACACATAAACAAGAAGAGCTTTAAGGAGGGAAATATAGTTCTCCTCTATGACAACAAATTTGTTCAACATCCCGGTAAGTTCATAATGCATTGGATAGGGACATATGAAGTGAAGTATGTCACAGATGGAGGATTTATGCAGCTAAAGGACTTGACAGGAAAAGAAATGTGGGGTTTGGTGAATGGTAGGATCCTCCTAGATCATAGTCAAATGAAATTGTATAGGGGAAAATGACCTACTAACTCTCAGTAGGAGAAATGTAGTAAGGAAGCCATGTTTATAGTGTACTATAGTATAAGTTAGGAAAGAAAAATTACAAAAATACATAAAAATCAGAAAACTAAGAAAAATACAAAAAGAGGAGGAAGTTGGTTGAATGGAAAAAAATTGGAAAAAGTAGCACGCAACAGACAAGGAAACCATCACGAAAAGAAGTAAAAGTTACTGCGTGTATGATATAACTAACAGAAAGAAAACAAAATGTGTCAAAGAAAAATCACAACAGAAATTTGCGGCACACTGGAAAAGGGGCCAATGGTCGAAAAAGCATAAACTAGTCATCGGGAAAATAAAGCATGAAATGAGCATTTATGAAATTTAACGAAGCATGTCGAAGAAGATTTAGAAAATTTATGACACAAAAGGAAGCATCTCCGAGAATATTCACAACATTTATGACACCCCTTATATAACCGGAAAGGGGGCCAAACAACCCTCATTGTGAATTTGAGCATACGCAGAGAGGCAATTTCAAAGACTTTGGAAGCCATATTTCAGTAGCAGGAGGGAGATATATGCAAGATGGCACCACCAAATGTCGGTTCACCAAACCAAGTGGCAAGAGAAACATGAATCAACACCATGTCACCACAAGAACCCACCTAGGAAGAACACATACATGCACAACCAGAGGGAATCATCAATGTCAATGCTATTCCTTCACCATAGGACAAATCAGTGAGTGCCACACTTGTAGAGGAGGAGGGGAAATATCCGACAATAGTAAGAGTTGACATTGACCCATAGAGTAGTGTGGGGGAAAAAAACCCATCCATGACAGAAAAACTGCAACAACAACCCGAGGTCAAAGTAGGCCACCAAATGAATGGCATTGATAGTGAGAGAACCCTATTTGATAGGCCATGATCACAACCAATGGTAGGTTCTACACAACAAGATGAATTGAAAATTGAATATATAATTGGACAACCATATTCAGGTGGGAAAGAAGGATAACCAGAGGTTGGGCCATCTAGCATTTTAGTAAAGAGGAAATGGAAACATGTTCTTATGAGATCCTCATGAAAGCATCCAAAGGAATCTATAGTCTTACCGTGCATTCCAGAGGGGGTGCAGGTTGCTCCAGAATTGTTGGGTTGCGTCGAGAAATTGAGATATGCAGACCATGATGTGTTTGACACTAGAAAGTTCCCATAATTCATGAAAAAGGTTTACATGGAAATCCTGGGCACAGGGCCATTAGGAGATCTGGTGTTGCATCCAAAACAATGGATAGTTGGACTGGTCAATACAAGGATACTTAATTTTCTAGGGATTCATCATTTCGATAGGGGGGAAGATGTTAACAACTATGTAAAAAAGTTACTCGCGGTCCTCCATGGAGGATTATTATGGATGGAAAGGTCAATTTCCATCAATGTAGAGTTAATTTCTTTCATCACAGGATTTCCATTAAATGGTGAGAAGCCCGCGTAGTACATGGATGAAAAAAGAAGGAGAAGGTGCTTGCAGAGGAAATGAAAAAGACTAACGGGAAAGAGAGAGGGTCCCACGGCATAATCATCAAATGGATCAGTGAAACAATGACCAGGATGGCAACAAAGATGATGGTGTGCAAGCTCCTTTGAAAATGTTGCAATGAGGAGCTCCCTGCAGGAGTTGTAGCAGAAGCAGCATAGTGCACAAATGACACCATGCTAAGTTGGGCCTCTTATTTATTTAATATGTTCCTATATTACTACAAATATGCACGGGAATTGGGGACCGAGTTTGACTACTCATGGTTGATAGTGTTGATAGCACTGATAGGATGAAGGGAACCCACATATTCACACATCTATTATAGAGTGGGACAATGTCATGTAAGGTACAAATCCCGAGGGAGCACTTCAGACCTGAAACGAAGGAGTGGCAATGTGAGTAGATTTTATAGGTACTTGAGTGACATGGAGGACAAGATAGCCAATAGCTAGAGGAAAACTCTAGAGGTGGTCATGTAGTACCAAGGAATAGCCAAATTAAAGGCCACAAGACACAACATGTGGATCTAGGTGTGCAAAGATCTAAACGGAGAATGGTTGCAACTTCGGTACTACGTCAATGCAGAAGAAGTATATCGGGAAATTAAGGGCTGGGTGGATGACTAGATAATCCCAGTCATAACCAAAGACATGCCCAAGGGCAAGGAAATTGAAGCAGGGTCATCGAAGACATCTGCAAGAGGAAGTGCAGTAGTAAAGAAACCACCACAACATAAGAAACAAAGTCCTAATCCAATCCAACAGAAGAAGGACAGTGCCCCAAAGAAGAATGGGCAGATAGGAAAGAAGGACAATGCCCCCTGCAAGAGGAACAAGGAGGGGGGGGACATAATGACACAAGAAAACTTGATGATGATAGCTCCACAAGATGTAGGGCTACCCAAAAGGTTGATCATACAAATAAAGGGGTTGTGTAAGAAGGCCAAGGCACATAAGGATACCATGTAATACATAATTACCAAGGACAATGTTGACTTGGTAGCAAAGAGAGTTCAGGACCATGTGGTTGAGGAATATGAGGAGACTGATAACCAACGAGAATGAATCATGAAGGAACTAACAAAGGTCAAATAGGTCTTGGAATGGATAGAAGTGGCACAGACACATGATAAAGGAAAAGAACCGATGCAATGATCGATAGAGGTAAGGGACATAAATGCACAAGGAGATAAATAAGCAATCCAAATAATAGCATAGGAAATTCCAAGTTTATTTATTACAATAGATATGTTGCAGTTCGCGGAGGACATGGCACAGACACCACTTAAGGACTTGGCATAAGTAGATTTGGTTTTAGCAAAAATACCAATGTGACAGAGATGGAAGTCACAAGAGATGGTAAGGACATGCTATAACTTGTCATAGATAAAGTAAGTATGGAGATGCAAGAAGAGAAACAACATGTGGATAAACTCGAGAAGAAACTAAAGGAATTCTTCAAAAATATTTGGGACAATGCGTAGGCAGTAGAGAGCAACATTGAGAAACAAATCCCTATCATTGCGCAGACGATCGAGGGGTATAGGTAGGAGATAGGGGAACTGAAGAAAAATATGACATCGACAACCCCTCCTGAGGTCTTAGACAAGAGAGAACAACATGTAGAATTACAACCAAATGATATTGCAAGGGAAGCCAATGAAGTTTTTGAACTTTTTGACAGAACTATGCACATATGGACTACTCTTGAGGAAGATGAGAGGGTCCAACAATTGGACCAACAAGAGAAAAAAATTAGTGTTGTCGTGTAGGAGTTGAAGTGGAAATGGAAGGAAATGAGTCTCACAAAAAGGTTGAAATTAGGCATGTGGGATATGAATAACCTACAGATGGAATTAAATACTGTGCAGATAAATAGGTAGGCAAGGTAGGCCCAATTGGAGCCACTCCAAGAGAAATCATCCCAAATAATTGCAGAACTAGAGGTAGAAAATACAACAATGGAAGAGGTCCATACATAGAGCACAAATTCATTGAAATAACATGTTATAATGAATATGGTTGAGGTGCTAACAGAGAAAGTTTCACAGGTGAAAGAAAAAGGGGAGGAACTAGCAGGAAAGTTCCACAGTTTGGAGAAGGTTGTGCAGGGAGTGCACACCACCTAAGTGACTTGGGATGAGCCACATGTCAGTGTTGGGGGCCTTTTGGCACATTCATATTTTGGGAATAAAATCCTATTTTGGAGAACACGCCATACGTGGAGGAAAAGCATCATGCAAAAGATAGAGGAAAATAAACATACCGAAAACTCAGGAAAAGTAGTGTGGTGCACATGCATACAAACCTAGCCATGTTAGGGTTAGGGTTTTTGATATGAATGTAATGGATATGAGCCAATAAAATAATATAAATAAATTCCTAGGAGGTATAGTATAGGTTGGTCAAGAATATAATAGTTCGGTCTAAATAAGCTAGCAATAAAGGTTTTTGAGGGTTAGGTCACAAGCTGTGGAGCCTGGTGTGGTCTAGCCTGCCTCATAGATGAAATTTATCCTACTTTTTTATTGTAAGCATGCAAAATGTAATGCACAAAGTGAAAAGTTTGAAGAATTATGAATAAAAGAGAATAAGAGACAAATCTTCGTGAATGTAGCCCCAAGGGGGTGAACCACAATAAACCTGCTATGTTAATGTGCTTGAATGGTTTTTCTAATATTATGTTATTTATCAGTTAAAGAATGAATTTTTATATTAGATTATGACAACATGCATGCATAGTTTGATTAATGAATGAATACTATATTTAAATGAATGGATAATAATTGTGATGCATGAGGAAAAGGAACAGATCATAGTCCCAATCCCTTCCCTGACTGCAAACATTTGAGTTTTTCATTCCCCCATAAGCTATCTTGGGTGAGACTACATTGTGCACTCTGTGTGTAGTGTTTCCTTTTGGGTTACCAAGAGGGTCGTTAGTTTAAGGGTTTTGTTGGAAACCTTTTAGATCAAAACCTGGGTCAGCCCAAGCATCCAACAAAATGAATGCAGGGACTATACAAGTTGTTGGGTTAGGAGGAGGTTGTTGTATTTTGTTTGAAAGCTTGAGCATCCAAATTGGTGCTTTAGAGATGGTGATCTATGTGTTTAATGAGGGTTTTTTCCACTATTTTAACCTTTTGGGTGCCACATGCCACCATGCCATTGGTCAAAACCTTTAAATTAAGAAAAGTAATGAAATTTAGGTGACATCATGTATTACATTAGTTGGTCCCCACAGAAACATGGCAGCCTCATGTTTGTCAAAGGTGGAATCTATGTGGCATGGGGAAAAGCCACATGTCATAAAATTCAGGGAAATTGATTTGTGCCCTTAGTCACTTATGGTGGGTCCCTCTCACCCAAGTGTCAGTTATTGGTTGGTATTTGTAGATGTCATGTTTTCTGAATCACCTATATTATGTCACTCCTTGGGTCCACTATAGTATGACATATCAATGTGGAATGTCAGTTCCATGAGGTGATTTGTCAACTTCCAAGTGTCTCTCACATTAAGGGAAGATTAGTGGTTTTATACCAAACCACAAATCTCTATTGCATGCCCCTGATGATGGTTTTCACTTTTCCCTTTTGTGATGTGAAATTGGTTAAAAGAAAACATGTGTCCAATAGTAAACCACGGTCACATCACCAAAGGTACGTTAAATCTCTTGTATGTTCACAATGTGACATGCAATGAGAGTCGTCGATATTTTCCCCCTTATGATCTATTTTTTGATCAGGCCCCCCACACACTTTATCCCTTGGTCTTGGCTTATGGTTCGGCTATATGCCTCCTTCACCAATAATCTAGAAGGTTTTTGGGTCGCGATAAGCCTTATTTTTCACCCTGATAGGCACTTGAGCTAGATTTAGGAACCCGGGGATTTATTTTCAACCCTTTTTCATTATTTCAAAACCAATTAGGCATATTTCTTCATCAATAGGTTTTAGAACTTATCCCCTTTTTCCCTAATAGGCTCAATTAGTTCCTCTAGCCTCACTAGTTTCTCCATTCTTGGAAAACCTGAATAGTTTACTAACAATGTTTGTCACTAGTAGGGTGGAGAGCTGGGGGTAGGCTAGAAAGAGGGGTTTTGGAAGTAGAAATGAACCCTTTTGTTTGGAAAGGGTTCCTAAAAAAAACTATTTTAAATGAGGTGGGGGGAGTGGCTTGACTTTTATCTCTCTTGGCAGCCTCGAGTACTTCCCACATTCGATGCATCTCATGTAGGAGAGGGAATTCATGACTGTAATTCCCATAGGCTTTGCAACAAGAAAAAGGTTTTTTGGTGTTAAGGGGTTGGTATATTGGATTTGGTTTGGGTCAGGTTGGTTTACCCCTACTTTAGAATTTTCTGTAATTCCCATAGGCTTTGCAACAAGAAAAAGGTTTTTTGGTGTTAAGGGGTTGGTATATTGGATTTGGTTTGGGTCAGGTTGGTTTCCCCCTACTTTGGAATTTTGGGAGGGATTTTTAATTCCTTGGATCTGGTTTTTTTTCATCCCTATCCATTTATTTGTATTTTTATTATTATTGGGGGTATTGAGAAAACTATGTTGTGATTACACTTGTCATGAAGGAGGATATGTAGGAATACTAGTATGGGGTTCATGTATAACTATTGGTGGAGCTGAGGTATCTAGTGGTGGACTAGGAAAAGGATAGTAAGGGTTTATGGAAATACCACAAGAGGGATTACAATAAGGGGTTCCTTGACCATGATGATGGGGGTGGGCATGAGGAGCAGGGTAAGAGGTTATAATGCTCATATGAAATGAAGAATAAGGGCCCCACCATAAGGATGACTATATCCACTAGGTTTGAGTGGGAGTGGTGGTGTATAAGACTAGGAGATAGATTTGATTAAGCCATCAACTTCATGGGATGTCCATGGAATAGATAATGTTGGATTACTGAGAGCGGGGGGTGGATCGGTAATAGAGAAATGCAATCCTTTTAAACCACAAAATGCAAGTTTTATATCAATGTAGCATTAGCATCCAATAGTTTCAGAGTAAATAAACAAT
>CBVK0102696843.1:0-12097 GCA_900067695.1 Picea abies
TCTGATACAGTTTTTTGATAATATATTATAGCAGGCTCCTCCCTTTTTTACTTAAAAAAAAAAAAGATGCATGAATAACAACACATGGAACTAAAAACTAAGATAAGTAAGAATGGTTACCAATGGTAAGACTTGTATTGATAAAACCTTAGAGACAGTTAGAGAGCTTATGGGCTCCACTCTTTCTCTTCCTCCTTGGGAGGACCCTTGTTGTTCCATATGAGGACCTTCTTCTTCCCCCTTTCTACCTCATGCCATGAGGTGGAAAGGGGGAGGGGGAATGCCCTCCCCCTCCCACTCTAATTTTTTTTATCTTTTTTGTTTTAAATTTGACATTTTTTGTTTTTATTTTTTTGTAAGTTTGATTTTTAATTTATAATTTTTATTTTAAAGTTTGATTTTTTTATCTTTTTTTTCAATTTGATTTTTTTCCCTTTAATTTATGTTTATTTGTTTTTTTAAAGTTTGATTTGTTTTTTTAAGTAATTTAAGCTCTTATTTTTTCATGCTCTATGTGTTTTTTTTTTTTTAAACATTTTTCCTTCAATGTGTATTTTCATTAAACATGACAATTTTTCATTTAAAAAAATGGGTTTTTCATTAAAAAAATGTTTTTTTTTATAGAAAAATGTGTTTTATTTTTCTCTAAAAACATGTTTCTTTTTTCTTTAAAACAAATTTAAATAGAAAAAAGCGTTTTTTTTTTCTTTAAAGAAAAAAAGAAACATGTGTGTGGAGTTTCTTTTTTAAATTTATTTTTTTAATGTAAATTAAAAAAATAAAATAAAGTTGATTAATAAACAAAATATCACTTCTCGATTTACAAGCCAATTTGAAGTTGTTTGTTGTCTCCAAGGTGTAGGACAGTCGGTGATAGAGTATTCTGTTAAGGCACTCCGTGATGTTAAGTCACTGGTTCGAAACCTCTGGGGACACAAAAAATCCAACCATGTTAAGGGTTGGTGTGGATCAGGCTGGGTGCAATCCTCGAGTGATTTTGATGGCTGATATGCCCCTAAGACAAGGTTTCTGAAGCCACAAGCTATTCCCATAGGTCAAGAAAAAACTAGTAAATAAATAAAAAATGAAGTTCTTTGTTCATGACAATACCAGTGATCAGGGCTATTGTTTCAATTAAGTCGTAATTTTAACTCCAAAAATAAGAAGGGTGTTATAGGTATAATCACTTTTGGATTTGAGGGTTAATTTTATGCAATGCAATTTTAACGGTATTGGTTGTCAAGGAAATCATTTCAAGCAAGTCGCAATTTTAACCACCTTGAAAAAAAGGGGTGCTACCGGTAGCACCATTTTTTGGAATGGGGGTAAAAAATGCAACCTCTAAAAAATGAGAACTCTAGAGAGTTCTCATTGATTTGATAACTTTGTTGACCAATAAATTAACGATACTTGAGGTTGAAGGTAATACTCCTAATAAAGGTCCTCAAGAAGGAGAACCTAAAAATCCAAATCAATTTAGGAGACCTTATAACCTACAGATCCTGCGTAGGGAAAGAAGGAATGAAGGTATAGGTAAATTGGGATTGTCTTCTTCTCAATATAGACTGTTTTTTGATGCCTTGCAAGATGAATTACATAAAAAAATATGATTTCAGACCAAGACCAATTGTTGATAAATAAGGAAATCACCCACAACCTAAAAAGTTACCTTTGAATCAATTTAAAGATAAAACAAATGAAGTAGTAACTACTACAAAAAAAGGTTGATACTCAAGAGCTAATGAAAGGAAATAGTGAACAAAAAGAAGTTGATAAAACTATTGCACCATTTAACATTGAGCATGAGTTGGGAAAAATCAAAATACATGTGCCCTTAATTGAATTTGCCAAGAACCCTCTATACCATAAACAAATTGAAAATATTATACACGGAGTAGGGTCAATTAGTCAACTAGATACTCTAAATTTGCATGATGAATGCCCTGATATTATGTTTGGGGCACATATTGATGACAAAGAAGACTTTGTTGCTCCTTTTGATGTGACCTTAAACATTCATCATAAGTTGTTACATAATTTCATGCTGGATTTTGGAGCTTCACATAATCTCATGCCTAAACCAATAATAGAAAAGTTGGGGTTAGCAATAACCAGACCATATCATGATCTATACTCCTTTGATTCAAAGAAGGCTAAGTCTGAGAGTATGATTAAATATTTGGTAGCGACTTTAGCTCAATTGACTGTAAAGAGAATTATGATGGATGTAGTAGTAGCAGATGTGCTTGAAAATTATGGTATGTTGTTGTCAAGATCTTGGGCAGGTAAGTTAGGAGGTACAATGCAGATGGATATGACCTATGCTACACTTCCAGTTTTTGGAGGAGAAAATAGAAGATTATACAGGGAGGCTAAGTTTGTTTATGTGGTGAGTGATCGAAATAAATCCAAGAACTACATTGTATATGTTGTGGAGGATGACACAGGGTGTTGTATTTTGTTAGTAAATGAAGGGTATGCTGAAATTCCAATGTCCAAGGATTTGTCTCTTTATTCATATATTAAAAATGTTTAAATATGGAAATTATATTTTGATGGTGCATATTCCATGGAAGGTTTTGGCTCCGGGGTAGTGTTAATTTCTCCGACATTAGAGAAATTCAATTTGTCTTATAAATTAGAATTTGAAGCTACAAATAATGTTGTTGAATATAAAGCTTTAATTATGGGTTTGGAAGCTACTAGGAAGCTGGAAATCGCAAAGATTTCATTCTCTAGAGATTCAAAGTTGGTAGTGCAACAAGTGAGAAGTATTTATTAAACAAAACACCCAAGAATGAAAGCATATAGAAATAAAGTTTGTGATTTGGTAGATAACGTTTTTTAAGGTTTCAATATCACTGCTATCCCTAGGGAATTTAATCAACAAACAAACTCTTTGGCATTAGCTGCTAGTACTTTTAAACCTCCAAATGTACCCTAGATCAAGTATGAATTATAAAAGAGATATGGGCCATCTAGCCCAAACAATATGAAGTATTCACGTGTGTTTGAGGATGACCAACATATTAAAATGTTTATGGAAGTGATAGATGAGGTTTTTTCTACTATCATTGATCTAAATGATGATAAAGGGAGTAAATATTTACTTGAGGAAGAGACTAAAATTGTACCGGGATTTAACAATTACATAGCAAATCATAAAGTCCTGTAATTGAAAAATAATTCTATTCCAAAGGGATTAGTTACTCTTAAAAAATTAATTGATATAAATGATGTGCTTATAAAACCTTTTGTTCACCCAAAGGATGAATATGTTGATGACTGCAACATAGGGACTACTGATGAACGAAAGTGCATTAAGTTGTCCAAACATTTGTCTACTCATAAAAAAAATGGTATGTGGAATATTTTAAGGAATATGTTGATGTTTTTGCATGGAAGTATGAAGAACTGAAAACTTATGATACTAGTATCATTCAACATAGGATACCTTTGAACCCCGAGACAAAATCTCTCAAAAATAATTTGAGACAAGTCAAACCTATCCTATTTCCCATCATTGAGAAAGAAGTTAGGAAGTTATTGGATTTCAAGATCATCATTTCCCTTAGATATTCAGAATGGGTAGCCAATCTAGTCCTTATAAAGAAGGAGAATGGGGAAATCATGTTGTGTGTAGATTTCATAAACTTAAATAAGTACTCACTACCCCCTGCCGAAAATGGATCACATATTGCAAAAGTTAGTGGGAGTTAGTATAATATCTATAATGGATGGTTTCTCTGGTTATAATCAAGTGTCTATGCATTTGGATGATAGAGAGAAGATTGTATTAACTAAACCTTGGGGAAATTTCATGTATGACAAGATGCTTTTTGGGTTGATCAGTGTAGGGGTTACTTTTCAAAGAGCCATGGATATGGATATTGGGACCATTTTTTCGCTTAGGTGAGAAAAGAGAAGTCCCTTAAGTGTCAATTTAAGCAATTCTTAACACCACAGTCAATGATGTTATATGTTTAGTGAACCAACATCAAAGATAAAATCAAAACAAATGTAAACTAAAAGATGCATGAAGAACAACACATGGAACTAAAAACTAAGACAAGTAAGAATGGTTACCAATGGTAAGAATTGTATTCATAACACCTCAGAGAAAGTTAGAGAGATTATGTTTCCCCTCTTTCTCTTCCTCCTTGGGAGGGCCCTTTTTGTTCCGTATGAGGACCTTCTTCTTTCTCTTACAAGATAAAAATGAAATGAATGATTGTATCCAAATTATCAAAGGATGACAAGTTTGGCTATGGTTATGGATGTTTGGATGAATCTTGGAGAATTATGGACTCTTAAGACTCAAACCAAAAACATAACAATACAATTGAATCTCTTGTCTTTGTGCACACCCAAGGCATCCTTTTATAGGTTTCGTTCAATATTTTTGCGAACTAGTTCTCAATGTGAAAGGAAATACTCCATATAGGTGAGTCTCCTATCCTCTTAATGGTCCCAAATTTATTCATAGGCCTGGATAGTTGGCCTCATGAAGTACACCCGAGTTGAGGGTGTGTGAGATCCAAATGGAATCATTAATGTGTCATTTTTAGGATTAATGCGAGTCTTTTTTATGACAGTTGTGTTGAAACCCTAATGACACAAATTTTCATTTATTGACCCATGTTTTTGTGCAATAATGGTGCAAAAATGTCTTTGATATCCCGTATTGAAATTCAAAAACCACTATAAGGAGAACACCTTCTAGCAGAGGTTTTTAGTGTTACAAAATTTGGAAAATAATTCAAAAAAATTCTCTTCTACAACCTCCTATATCGACTGAGGAGGTTTTAGTAGATGTTCCATATTACTAAAAAAATATTGGCGAGAAGAGGTTGTAGCAGAGGTTTTTTTTCCAGTGTTGTTCTTGTCAATATGCACTGGTGCGGTATAGACAAACCCTCACTGGTGTGTTAATATAATACAAATTCCTTGGTGTATTAATATAATAAAAATGCCTTGATGCATTTATACCATTGTGCACTCTTTCTGCCTTTTTCATTGTATGTAGAGCACCAATGCTCTTATAATTTCTATGCAATGGTTCTTCCTTGTTTGCATATGAAGCACCGATGCATTTTAGGTTTTGTTTTCCCTAGTGCATTTAAATTACAGTGAGCACTAGTGTGATCAAGTTATCCCAAGACCCGATGCATTTCATATAGTGTGCACCCCAATCTATGTATAATTAGTACATACCACTGTCTGTTTTACCATGTGCATCGAAGAGTAGTGAAATTTCGAATATTCGAAGTGAGATGTCAACACCATTATTTTTACCAAGCACCAGTGTGTATATTATAGTAAAGGCACCAGTGTGTAAATATAATACAATTAATGCACTGATGCGTACACTATTTTTATGCCCCGATGTATATTTTAAACATTAGCACCATACAATTTTGAAACGATAAATATTATTGTATGTTATATTGTTTATGGAATGGTGCATTTTCTCAATAGCTCGTACCAGCGTGTTATTATAATTAATGTGCACTAGTGTGCATGACTCCTCAAAACATGCCACTTTCTATATTATGGCACACACCGTCTAGTGAGTTTAAAAGAATACATTGCACTTATATGTATACATTTTAATTAATTCTTTTTTACAAATTTTCAATTAATCATTTCAAAATCAAATATTTTTTTATAATAATATTTTTTTATGTTTTTGTTATTGCACTTTGATATAATAATTTCATTAATGCATTATCCAATGAATTGCACCTCTTTTATTTGTAACAATGCAAATTATCCACATATTAATTATTCAGGAATGAAACATTTTACAATATTGGACAATGCAATGAAATACGAAACCCATTTTATTATATATGAATAAGAGACCCATTGTCATACAAAAAAGGACAATGTAAAGGTTCACAATAATAAAATTGCAACCAATATTTAATTGTTACACTTATTGGAAACATGTCCTCATGCATTTGGGACAATATATCAAGTACATTGAACAAAATCCTCGATTTTCAGAGAAAAATATTCCAAAACATACAACTTGCAGTAACATTCAATTACATTGATTTTCATTCATCAATTGAACTGTTGTCATCACTCAAGTTGTGTGCACGCGTCATTTCTTCATCATTTGTAGGAGATATTGTACTTTGTTTTTTTAACATAGTATTTTCCAAGGAGATTGTACTTTGTACTTTGTAGGAGATATATATATATGATTGCGTAAATAAAAAAAGCATACCTTAGCACCAAGTTTTTCATAAACAATACATATTCTTTCGAAGCCATGCTTCATGCATTGTCTCAAAATCTCTTATGTTGGCTACATTCCATACTTTGTTTCCTACATGTTTAATACAATATGACAAATCACAATTGATATAATCATTATAAATTTTTCTTGTTTTTTCATTAATTATAAAACAAGGGAAATTAAACAACACAACTATTTACAAATTGTTCAATTAAACTTTCATACTTCAACATATACTCACAACCCATACTTAACCCATTGTTTATCAATTAATGGGTTGGATCCTCTGTGTATGTTAGCACCTACTATAAGACATCCATGGACAAGTTTAAATTAATTATTTAAATATAAAGATCACAACAAAAATGAAATATTAAAAAATGGTGAAAATGTAAATACTCACAAAAATTGTGATCAACACTTTTTCTCCTCATCGTCTTGTCTTATGTGTCGAATGGATTCTATCTTTTTATTTTCTTGAACAATACATTTGAAAATTGTCATTTCACACGATAATTAAATTTGATGTACATAAAAGAATAAATAAATGATTACACACCTCTGATGCACATTGTGGTTGGGATGTCTCCTCTTGCAACAAAATTATGTTAATTTATTTTACCATCTTCTTCGACACTTTTTTGGACATCCTTATCGACATGTCTTGGTTTTCCCCTTGTTTATTCCTTGGAATTTTAAAATCTCATTGAAAACAAAACTAGGAATCATCAGATATAAAAATTACATCAATTTTTTAAAAATAATATCTTGATGCATACAGTAACTTAATACACACTAGAGAATCAACGATATTTATATGCACCAATGCATCAACCATATATATACACATCAGTACAATATAACAGTGTCATTGCGAAAATGAAAATGTTTTGCAAATTTCTGTATTCATCCGGTGCTTTGTGAATTAAGAAAAAACACAGATTCCTAAGTACTAATTATTATGCACCATTGACCTATGAAAAAATTTAATATATTGTAGTTTCCATATAAAAAACAATAATTTTTCTATTTTAAACTCAATGGTGCGCTTTCTAAAAAATGGGCCCCAGTGCTTATCAAGGTAAAAAATGCATCGTAGAACACAAAAATGATTTTTTTAATATTATTTCTAATTTAAATTAAGTGGTGTTGTTGACATACAAATACACACTAGTTCTCTTACTATGTACAAAGCACACCGATCACTACGAAAGGATTTTTTCAAACAAAAAACCGAAAACGACAGGATGGTTTGGGATCCAATGCAATGAGTGGTTTCATTGCAATAGATAGGAAATGCCCATATATAAATAAGAAAACCCTATAAAAATATTTGTTAAAAAAACTCTCCTTGTGAAATATAGAAAGAGAAAGCAGAAAACAATGAGGAAATTTGGGCTTCCATTATTGAAGGTAAATATGAAACCTTTTTTTTTTGTTTGAAAATGCACTGCAAATTGTTTGAATCAAATAGGTGAATGATTAAGATGATTAATATAATGAAATAATATACCTGAAATTTCCCCTCTACAAATTTCTATGTGATCTATAGTAATCCCCCTAAAATTTGGCTCTTCAAAAAAAATCCACCCACTCCAAAGTATTTGTCGATAAATCACTATTGCAGAAATATCCCTTCTAAATTTTGGCAAAGAAATAAAAGAATGAATAGGGTTTTCCTTTATAAACAAAAACACTAAAATTCTCATTCATTTTTTGTTGTATATTTCAGTGCATTGATGATAAATACACAAACTATTTTTTTTCGAAAGTTACATTTTTTATGTGCTATACAATAAGTAGTGCACTGGTGCGGCGTGTACATATAATGCACTGATTTATTTTCGTAATAAATTTCAAAGTATTGTTGTAAGCGCACATTATTTTTCTAACTTGCTTTAGTTGGTGCACTATTGATCCGAAAATACTTAGACACCACTTATTCTTTTAAAAATAAACATATAACATTTAAATCGATTCAAAATTACTTCTTGATCATATTGAGGTGATTTGCAGAAAAATGATGTTGTGTTCCTTATCAAAGATCTCATAAAATGATGATTAATTTACATATTTATGAGATGACATAACATAAAATAAAAGAAATCAAATTAAATTTATTTATGACATAATTTACTTCATCTTCAAATCCTCTTAGATAGTAAGCCTATTCTTCAACATCTCAAAATGCCAAATTACATTACAACATGGTCTTACAAAAGCCAATTTTATGGACTCTCTTTAATTCCACTACTCAAACCAAGGAAATGTGTTCATCATTGAATCCCTTGCGAAATTATGAGAAATTTGAGTATAAAGTCGATCAAATTATGAACTGACTCAATTTCACCCTCTTTTCATGCCAAACGATGCACTATGGCGCTCATTAATGAAAATATGGAATAAGAATTTTACAAATTACCTCTGATCATAAAATAGACCATACTAGGTGGAGTCAATATACCTCATGGCATGCATATTGAGACAACACCATACTTGGATCCTCCTATTGCATGAAAATCTTTGAAAATTTGTACCTCAGGATTTGTGCCTTCATTGTATAGTGTTTCGTCTTAGGATCTACACCCTTGGTCCGTGTGTATTCCTTGGGATCTGGTCCCATTAAATAGGGTGTGACCTTTAACTCCTCATCCACACTTTGTGATTGACACTAAATTTTAGTTAGGTGGGATTTATAACAAATTCGCACCTTCGGTGCATTGGTTAAGTTTGTTGGCATATATGTGGCAAGTTAGGGGTTCGAGTCCTACCGATCGCCAATTATTGTGTTGTTATATTCGGTGGTTGGTTGTAAATTGTGGCATATAGTTTTAATGCCCCACAAATTTGGTATATATATATATATATATATATATATATATGAAAATTCTCTGCATGATTCTTGGCCACGGTTACATTAGATTATAACAAAACCATGGGTCGAGGGCTTAGGCCCTCGACCCTTTTTGCCACTAATTGAACCTTTAACAAAGGTTAACTGAAAACCATACCACATACATGTTAAGTCTCATGTGATGGTGGGATGGTAAAGGAATTGGGTAAGGTCTTGGGAGGTCATGGGTTCGACCCCCATCGACTCCATAAAATTTTAACACACATAAACCATAATTGGCCAATGGGAGGTCGCCACATGGTGACCTCTCATTGGCTCCCTTGTGCCATGTGTCAACAAATGATTAGTCCACTTGGATTGTACAAACTGCCACATCACCTGCCAAGTTGACATTCCACGTCACTTGTACGTATTGTATGGTCATGCCACATGTCATCATTGCAGTGGTGACATGATTCACCTTTGAACCTTTGAATTTTTCCTTTTTGCCCCGGTTTTGACTCAAAATTTCACCAACCATATCTTTTCCATACGAACTTTGTTTGAGGTGATTTTTGTGTTGTTGTAAATCTATCGTCGAGCTCTACGCAATGATGGAATTTTTGAGAACATTTGGGATATCTGAATTTTGAGCTCTTATGGATCCTCCTAGACCTCTATGAGTGTTCCAAATCCTTTAGGACCTCTGTGAACGTTCATGGATCCTCTTGGAACAACTATACAATTAAAAAGGCATTGGTAAAATGCGTAAGTAATAACACACTGTAAGATAGTTAAATTTGCAAAATGCATATGCAAACATCCACATTTAAATTTTGTTGACGTTTTTCTTTGCGGAGGAAAAAACAAAGGTCGGTCTTTGATGATTCTCTCAATTAAACACACCAATGCATTTTGTTTATCCATATGCACCGATCCGTTGTCAAGTTATAAAAGTTATTCAAAATTATTTTTGAAGTTAGATTGTTCTATGCTTCCCAAGATGATGGTTTTGGGTCAAATACAAGAAAAAAGGAGTCATAATATCAAATGGCCAATTCTTTAGATTCCATCTCATTCTGTATCTTTGGAAGTCCTTCAAGTTCTCTCACATTGATTGCAATACTTCTATATTTTATTGATAATCCATTTATCTCATTGAATTTATGTTATCTATGCAGGTGCAATTGAATAATTGTTCATTGAATTTTGCAAGATAAATACTCAGGATCGAGTTCAGATGCTTAAGATATTATCGTAGTCCCAAATTTCCACAAGATCTTATCATTAGAAATATATCGCAAGAGAATGTTCGATGAAAATGGATAGCCTCTTTACCCTACCAATCCTATCATGTTATCTTTTATCACCCAACCTGGGTCAATAATATTACACCGTGAATTGGATCTCTTTTATGTAGACAACCCTGTAGGGCGTAAGAAAAAGATGATTGACTAATTGTATTTTTGGATTTTCAATGGAACTAATGTAAACGAATTGCTTAATTTGAAATTTGTTTTATAAAGTGGTTGGTTTCATGTTTATTATGGGGAAAAAAAATTCCATGCTTCTAATAAGTGTTTGGTATAATGTTTGAACATATTAAATGCATTGTGTTACTAATATTGGAAATGCAATGTTCAATATTTTTACAATCAGGATGTTGATTGTGAGCAACTTGTGCACCATCTATCATTTCAGCCTCGCTACGATGTCAAGTCATGAGCTTGTTGCTAAACGAAAACAACTAAGAGAGGAAGCATACTAAGAATGATTGAAAAAACTACCTATTCAATTCCCACTACATCCTGAGTCACCAATTCAAAACCTTGACAATAACGCTAGTTATTCATAGGTTGGGGATGAAGGAAATGATATAGAGGTCAGTATGGATGATTTCTTGCGGGATACCCAAGCCATGGAGGGATTGTCGTTCGATGCATTCTGATAAAATGAACTAGGGGATGATGTTGATATCATGGATACTTTATTCGAAAACCTGAAATATAATTCTACCACCCCTCTATTTGGTTAAGTACATCGGTTTCCAAATTCTACCTAGCTAGGGACAACAATGTTACTGTACAACTTGAAAGCAATGTATGATATGTCAAACACATGTTTCTTGGCACTTTTAAGGTAACTAACCATGAAGTTCCCTAAATGTTTATGGAATATTTTCACATAATGAAGGAATAAAATGGTTGATTTTATTCGTGTCTAATGACAATGTACATTTATATTGCCTGCTAATTGCAGGTTACTCAAAGATAAGGCACTTCTAAGTGATGATGTATTTCTCGATAGCTGCACAAAAGCAAGGAAAATGCTGAAAATGTTGGGTGTTGAGTACATATCATACCACACATGTCTAAATGATTATATTCTATACATAAACAAATATGGGGACAAAAAGATATGTTTATAATGTGGGCATGATAGGTACCATAAAAAGAAGGGTAAGGCACATGGTCCTCCTCATAAGATATTGATGCACATGCCTATAATTCAAAGGATTCAAAGTCTATTTTGTTGCAAACAATTAGCCATGTTGCAGGGGTGGCATGCATCACATAGAAGTGAGCTAGGAGTTATGTGAATCCCAATAGATTCAATAACCATGAAGTATATAGAGGATACATGGCCAAATAAATTCAAGGATGAAGTACATATCTTATGATTGAGCATAGATATGGATGGAATTAACCTGTATTCCATCCAAAACACCAACTATTCTATTTGGATAGTGGTAGCGATGAATACCAATATCCCCCCATGGTTTTCCATGAAGAACGAACATCTTATGCTAGCTCTTATAGTCTTGGGTAGAAGACAAGTGAAGATAATGGATGTCTACCTCCAACCACTAATTGATGAATTTAAGCAATTATGGAAAGGGATACATGTATATGATGTATCAAGACCCATCCCAATGGAGAGGTATTTTGTGTTGTATGGAATATATGCGTACACCACACATGATTATCCAGGACTAGGAGTTTTCTCTAGTAAGCATG
>CBVK0102696847.1:0-10903 GCA_900067695.1 Picea abies
GCACAATCATCTACAAGAATTCAAACATTGCATAAAGATCTGGTGCAAGGAGTGCACAGATTTGATATTCGACTAAGTGTCGAAGGGACATTGCAAGAAGTCGAAGAACTAGAAAAGGAGAATGCCAGGAGGGTGAGAATAATTTCTCTTTGAGAAATCATTCGTATCTGAGTTATTGAAATCCCTAAAAGACAAGGAGTGCATGAGAATTCAAAGTCTTTACGAGACCAATCTCAGAAGGGATAATGATTTTCATAAGTGTAGACAAGATCTAAGAAATAGACTCGCAGGAAGGATAAAGGTCAAAGCCTTTGAATCTTTTGAAAAATATTCTAATTCTGAAGAAAGTGTAAGCTCAGAAGGAAATCTCTAGACCATCCAATCAACATCCAAACAAAAAGGAGCAATCACAGAAGGGGAAATATCTTAGTCGTTCAGTCTGAGAAAAAAAGAATCGTAGCCACCCGATCAAGGTAAAGTGCACTAACGATAGGCCTTGAAAGTATACTAGGGGAGCGGGGTTACAAAATTCCAAAATAATCGGAACCTTCCATCAAGGGGGACACATGGCGATCAAAGATCCATTTTTCCTTGAATTGTGACCTAGATAAGTCAAATACAGAGTTATAGAACTCACGAATCACAAAATATCGATTTGATCACAGTCGTTGATTAGAGGAGGGAGCTAAACCGTAGATTTGGTTTTTTTGGGAGTTCGCAACTCGAGAAATCGGAAGTAAGAGTTCTGGGAACTCGCAAAATCTGATTTCATGACTTGACAACGACTGTCAAATCCATAGGAGCACGAGCCATTAATTTGGCGCTTTGAAATATCGACATTTCAAGAGTCAGGAGTGAGCGCAATTTGATCTGAACCATCATATCGAGGGAGGATCTCGGTCATCACATCTAAAGTATCAGGAGTTCAGAACTAGGGAGAATGGATGTGAACCACATTGGGAGTTCCTGATACATAATCATGAAACGATTGGAATATTGTCCCATGGTCATAGTGAAGGGTCACATCGATGAAGGAGAATAGAGAGGATAGGACGCGTTGGGATCCTTTCGGGATTTCAGAGGTCAGGAGAGTTGAGGTGATTCACATGTGAATATCCGATATGTGAATTTGTGACACACCTTTTTATTAGGTGATTGGTCACAGTCATGGTCACATAATTGAAAGGGCTTATCCAGAGAAGAGCTAGCGCGCGTTTGGCATTGAGGTTTGAACAACGCTCAGGAGAGGGCCCCCGGGTCTCATACGACTTGTGTATTTATAGAAAGGACCTGTGTAAGTGGGTTTGGGGTCTATAAGAGACCCTAATATTCAATCAGATTTAGTTTATTGATTTATCCTAGACCGGGAGGTTGCGCATCCCTTAGGAGAGAAGGGGGGTCTGCATCATTTTGTGACAAAAAATATTGTTTGTTCCTTGTTTCTTCTATTTTTGTCACAAGGGTTTGGTTTTTATTAGGGTTCCTACAGACAATGTCTTTCCCTTTGTTATATCTCTTTGATATACATGTGGGGTTGAACAATATTGCTCGACCTAATATCTTATGGCACCAATTAAGGAGGTTGGACCTTACCCTTATTCATACTACTCAATTACCTATGTACTAGAGAGTATCTTCATGAGTGTTGTTCTTGGTGGAACTATAGAAGTTAGGAGCCCAATATATTGATCTATGGAGGGTTTGTGATACCTAGGTCAATTCGTATACATGTGTTGCCTACTGTACTACCTCTCAAACGGGTACTAATAGGGGTTGAAAGGGTGTCCAACAATATGAGCTTAAATACCTCTTATATTTCTTTCATGTATGCTTCCTCGACCATCAATTTATGCATTGAATGATATATATTTGTAGTTTTAAGATGCCATAATACATCTCTACCTGGAAAAACATTAACCCAAAATTCCTGCCAAGGAAAGAGATTTGATACCACTTGTAAGGTACCAGATCTATTATAGTAGTAGAAAACATAAATACTGCGTAAAATAACAATGGAAAAACACAATATATGAAACCACAATACCAAAATAAAACCTTTATTTATAGGACATAATCTTCACTTGCTTCTTCAAGGGGGAAACCTCTAGAAAAACTATTCTCTATTACAATAATTCTTAAGACAAAATGTCTCATGTATCCTACTCTTATTTATACTAATTATATCTTCTAAAGATCATTTTAGAGGAAGATCTTTCTACAAGTGAAATCTTATATTAGCTATTCTTACATTGACTTGTTCCAATTTATTAAATAAGCATTATTAACTAATGTCGGCCTTTATTACATGGAAATATATTACTATACCTATGATATGGATTAGGGAGGTTAGGTCCCTAAAAGAGAGCAAAGGATCAAAGATATTTTGGTCCCAAAAACAAAATATTCTGAAATGTAATTGTCTAAGGGAGGAAGGGAGGTGAAATTTCTAAGGAACTTCCGAAATCAAGCATATTTTCAATTGGTAAAGAGTGTTGTGCAAACAGAGACATAGTGACATATTTGTACAGGTGAATGCTGGAAGAAAAGATTCAATATGATATTATTGAGGGGATTGGTGTCTCCTATAGATGGGTTCCTATGAATATAATAGTTTTAGGTTGGTTCCTACATGGAGAGATGAGTTGGTGCTCAGCCAAGGGGATTGGTGTCTCTTGAAAGTTGGTGTCCGCAATCATTATTGTTGACTTGGTGCTCAAGAGAGGATATTTGTGTCTCCATTAGGTTGGTGCATGCAAGCATTGTAACAGTAGGTTGGTGCCTACAATATTTTATAAATATATGCTTTGTGGTTTTCTCCAATTTGGGTTTCCACGTTAAATATTTGTTTACTTTATATTGTATGGTTTTTTATTTATCAGTAATTATTTCATTTTGTAAAGTAATACATTCATAAATAATGGAAATAAAAGAAAAAGAACTCTTATACTTATTCACCCCCGCTCTAAGTATAAGTAAGTGTTCCAACAATTGGTATCCAAGCGTGTTCCCTCAGAATAGTCTAACCACTAGAAGGTGACTCCATACAAAACACATGGATAAAAAGGAAGAGCTCTCTACAAATACAACACTATTATTTGATGGATCAAAAAATGCATTCTAGAGCATAAGAATGAAAACTTATTTTAAGGAACTTGGTTATGATGATTGGAGTGCAGTTGAGAATGGTTACATAGATCCAACAACTCCACCTATAGATGGAACTAAAAAGAAGCTTAGTTACTATGATTATAAGGCCATGAGTACAATCCAATGTGTCCTATAAGAATTAGAGTTTGTCAAATTCATGCATTGTGTGTCAGCAAAGGAGATGTCAGACAAGTTAAAAAATATATATGAAGGAGGTGATAAAGTGAATAACTCAAAATTACAAATATGTAAAGGTCTATTTGAGAACCTTATGATGAAAGAGGAGGAGATTATTACAGACTACTTTCTTCGATTAGATAATATTTTCAACACCATAAGAGGATTGGGTGAAAGATTTAAATAAACCATTATTGTGAAAAATGTTCTTAGGTAGCTTCCCTCAAGATTCAACACCGAGATATCTGCCATTGAAGAAATGAAGGACCTATACAATTTGACATTGGAAGCATTACATGGAATTCTCATTGAATATGAAATGATTATAGAAAATGATCAACAAGAAAATCCAACAAGGAAGGAATAAACCTTCAAGGCATCAATGAAGATAAATAAAAAAAAATAGGAAATAAGTGACAACTCAGACAACGAATCAACTGAAGAAGAATCCAACTTTGTCAGGAATCTCAGGAGAGGGTTAGGTAGATACAATGGTAAAATTCCATTCAAATGTTTTAATTGTGGAGAATTAAGACACTTTACTGCTAGATGGACATAAAATAGAAATAAATAAGAAGACACCAACTTCAAAAGGTACATAAAGGGAAATATTGAAAATAAAGGAAATTTCTCTATATAAAAGAAAAATCTATATACCAATGAGGAAAAAAACACATTTCATGATAGTGACAGTGGAATAAAATAAATTATCATTATGGGTCTAGAAACACAGATTGATGTCCTAGAAAATGGAAATGCAAAATCTAAAGAAGAAGACAATCCCGAGATTGATGAAGAACTAGACCTTGAAGGAGAGATCATATGTGCCCTGGAAAAAATAAAGAGACCGAGGAACAAGAAATGTCTACAAAAGAATAAGTTGGAGAAGTGCGGAAAATAAATTCTCAATATTAAATAAAGTTGTGATGAAACTGAAAAAATCATCATTTGCATAAAAAATCAAGTAGAAGAGGAAAAAAGAGTTGAAGAAAACTTAAGAACCCAACTAAAATAAAAGGAAGATGTCTACAACAATATAGAATCTGAAATAGTTTGTCTAATAAAAGAATTGGAAAGATCGCATACCAACATGAAATTTGAAAAGAGCTCTACAACCTTAAATGAAATGATGAACTATCAAAGATCACAATTTTAAAACACTGGTCTTGGCTATGGAAAGAAAGAAGTTTCGAAAGAATATCCAACCTTCTAAAGACAATTGAGTGAAGAAAAGGCCGAAAGTTATGCACATGTGGGAAAAATTCCCATCAACATTGAAATCAAGAGGAGGAACTAACATAATTCTCCATAAGAGACAAATATTCTTCACAAAGAAAAATTCAAGGAGACCTTTTCACCAAGATGGAATAATACAATTAGGTACTAAACCTTTTTTTGGTTATTGTTATTCTTGCAATTTTTTTGGTCATAAAGCAATAGAGTTTAGAAAAAGTGTAAGAGGAAGGTACATGAGGGACAATAACAGAGATACCTATGGATACTCAAGGAGAAATTAAAACTCATTTTCCCCTTTGCTGAACTATAACATCATATGTTACAACTGCAATAATTATGGGAATATAGAAAAATTATGGAGAAGTGATTTTAGAAAAAATCAAAAAGAGGAAGCCCCAATAGTTATGGAAAGAAATCAGGAACAAAGGAAACAAAAGAAAGAAAAATCCCATACAAATTTAATTCCATGAAAAAAATAATAAGGATAAGCGGTACATTGGTAGTGTGTTGGGACAATATTTTGGGGACCAATTTTGGGAACTCCGCAGGAGAAAAAAACGCACAGAAAGGAAGTAAATTTAGTTGGCGCACTTTCAGGGATCAACCCCCATAAAGGAAGGAAGACCATTATGCATTTTGGGTCCATTTATAAGGGATAAGACCTATTTTAATTTTATAAACATGTAAGGGTTTTGTGATATAAAGAGAACAAAAGTATGCAATGTCTGCAAGACATGTAAGAGTGAAGAGTGACATAGAGAGATAGGAGAATGACAAGGGAATAATGTATGAGTGTGGTGAACATATTTTGTAATGGATGTTCTGAATAATATAATAAGAAGAATGCGTTGTGGATGTATCCTATCTTGGTTGATCCACATTAAATCATGGTGTCTATTTATTATGATGTGGTTGTTATGCTTATTGCACATATGATATATGTTTTGTTGTTATGAATATGTTACATGATAGTATGTTTTTGCACACCTTTTATAAGGTACAATGAATAGATGCTAAGTATAATAGTTATGAGGATTGCATACCATCCATTCATCAATTCAAAAACCTAGTTCCTGTAGTTCCCATAGATACATCAGGTGAGACTTCACCTACTTGTGGGTGATACCGAAAGGGTCGATATCTAAGGGTCTTTTTGGTGAACTCATTTTGAACCTTGGGTCTTCCCACTATGTTCCAAAAAATGGTTTTGTTGTCAATACTAGGATATGTAACTGCGAGGAATGTGGAGGCCGACTAAGGAAGAGATCAGATAGTGGTTACAGGAAAATGAGCGCAGTTTTTCCAAAGATCAAAATGAGAATCCGTGGATCATCTCAAAGAAATGGTTATAGAGGTATGCAATTACATACTTACATGAGATTTTCTTTGTTCATTTCATGATAGTTTTGGATGAGGTATTACAGAGGTTATATTGAAAGAAAGGAAAATTTCATACTCTTTTTTCGAGGAGTTGGACCCTTCAATTGATCCACCAAGTTAGTACCATAAGTAATCAGATCTCGTGCACAATTGATTTATGGCTGGATAGTATATTAGAGGGTTATATTACTGAGTTTTCTATAGATTGTACCTAGACATATAATGTTTCTAAAAGATAGTTCTCTAAAGTTTCGCACATAAGATATTTGAAATAATTGTCTACTTGGGTCAAGATTTTTTTATGTGATAAGGGGGTTATGAAGTTGTAATCTGATCACCCTAGTAGCTAGGAGCCTTTGCATGCACAGGGGGTTGGGGGATTACTAGGGAATGGTCTGACTGTATGAAGAAGATGGATACAACAAAGAATACATAATAATGGATGGATTGAGAATGCTGAGAGAAGAATAAGGTTAAATGGAAGAAGAGACTGGAGTATTGCATAGTGGAAAAATATTTCAATACATTAGGAAAAGGATTGTGGCTGATAAAGAATAGAAGCATCGTGAGATTGAGGAAAGAAACACCGGCATAGTTCTCTAGATAGAAGGAATATCAAATATAAAGGAAAAGGAAAAGGATCGTTTGCTCAATGTAGAAGAAGGAGATGCATTACATCCCATTACCCCCACTCAGGCCAGACTCTATGTTGAACCCAAGACCATGTGTGCATCTCCAATGTTTGAGGTAATATATGGAACTTTGTTGCAAACAATTGTAGTTAGTGAAGGAAGTAAGGAAAGTAGTACAAGTATTTAGAGTGGTGGAAGTAATTTGACAACCCAGATTCAATTAATGTCACTGAGGAACAATACTACACAATGCATAATGGAGGGGGTAGACCCCACTTTGAGAATTCATTTCTTCCACAAAGCAGGAACAAAATATCCAAAACAACACATATTTTCCTTTGAAGCAATATGGACCATGAAGCAGGTCCATGATGATGATATGAAGATCACACATTTAGTGAATAAATTCAGAGACTGCACATTACTCTGGTGTATGGAGTATCAATCTACTACACCTGTAGGATAATCTAGAGAATTGGTAGACATAAAACAAGCCATGTTAAAAGAGTTCCAAAAATCAAAGTCTGAGTCATAGTATATTATAGAACTAAAAGAGATCAAACAGTTGTAGAATGAATTAGTATGGAATTTTGATTAGATATTCAAGATATTGATGGATCCATTGACCTTCTAGATTCCATATGAGCATCATAAGGAATGGTTCATTATGGGATTGTTGCCACATATACGATTCCATCGACATAGAAAAATATTATGTCATAGTCAGAAGTGCTATAGATTTCCATGAAGTTGGAAGCATCCCTTATAGGAGAGAATGACGTAGGGATGGCTCAGGTTTAGTCACAGTTATCAAAATTAACAATTTGGCTGCATGAGCTTGCTAAAGGGAACATAAAGCATGAAGAAGTTGGGTGTGTTACATTTAGAAAGGAAGGTGTTATAAAAAAAAATTCCTCACTCCATGCATATTGCTTGGATGGAATTCCATTTCCCTCTGTAGACTTGAAGTCACCTTTTTGTTCACTCCAGAGATAAAAATACATAATTCTGTACACATATGTGCCCTACCAATTATACAGCTAGGGTATACACAGGTTACTCCACTATACCCCACGTAGATCAGGATTGGTGATCAAAAATTAAAAAATATGTTGGCTTTCCATTCCATGTCACTTTATCCATGATCCTTGACCTTCCATATACTAGAAAATCTCTTAATCAGCCCTTCAATTCCATTTGGAGGCTATAAATTGAGCCATATCCAAGCCTTGGAAAATCAACAATTCCACATTGAGAGCAAAGATATTGTGGAGAAATTTCACTTTATATTGAGTCTACATCACTTTGTCCTTGAAAGTATGAACTTATTGTCTTCAGCCCCCGAGCTCTTCCTAATTTGTGATGGAGAACCTTATTGATTTCTACATGTGAGCTTGCCTTTGTAGAGGATTGAAGTGGTGGAGGTCCAGATGGAGGGACTTATTTTCTTGGTTCCAATTTGTGCCATTAAAGAAGCTTGTCACCTATGTAGTTGTGTTGATTACATTAATATAAATACTCTTTTACCGTCCAATTGATATATTGAAAATATTTGAATTACTTTACATCAACGTATTTTTCATGAATATTAATATTTTATGCTAATTTATATGCTAACATTATATATCATCACCACATGTTTCGTATCTTGGTTGTTGAGGACAAGTTGTAGGTATAAAGATTTGGTTTGTGTTCTCAGCAGTGGTCTTCTTCGAACGTTTGTATGAGGTACGCTCCTAGCCTTATCTTGTTATCATTTTATTTATATAGCATATTTGAGATTAGAGTTGATTTATAGGTGTCATTCCTTCTATTGTGGTTTCCCCCTAGTCATGGAGATATTTTCTTCGTAACATAATTGGTGACTCCACTAGGGAGATATTCTTTTTTGGGGTATTGGGTGGTTTTATCCTTGATATTCTCTCTATTTTCTTGAGTTTCCATGTCACATGTTTCTTGAAAACATGTATTTTTCCTTGCATCTAAGTTTCTTGTCTTAACCATTTCCATGGAAGTGTCTTGTTTGGGATACACGAGTTTTCCCTTGACAATTGGATACATATGCGAGTTGTTTGTCTTTAGGGAGCCTACATACGCATATGTTCCCTCAAAAATCACGTACACCATATCTTAATTCATTTTAGCTGAGTTTGGTTCTTTTTGGGTGAGTTTTACTGGTTTTTAAGTCTTCTTGGGTCCCTATTCTGATCGTTAAGTGCCTACAGAGTGATAGGAAGCCTTTTTATTATTGATGTTTTTGGGGGAAATACTTTCTTGTGATCTTTCTCATTTTGTTTCCTTGTATACTGGTATGGGTAGTTTCTTCTTGGTATCCTTCTTGGCTTGTCTCTTTTTTCTTATAGTAGGGTATGCCTGTGAGGTTGTTATTCAGTCCTTGTATTTTCTTTTCATTATATCGAAAAAACAAAAATATTTTCTTACTTGCATTTTACTTATGGAATTTGCACTTTTGATTACTTCACATTGATTTTTACACATTTGGAAATATTTCATTCCATTGAACTTGTAGACATTACATTGTGGAAATAACATTTAGAAGCATACCATCTCTTTGAAGTTCAAGACTAGTACTTAGCAGTGTTTTTATATTTTCTTATTTTTATATATGTTGAGTCATAATACCATTAGTTTCAGGATCACACCTATTGAGTAAGAAAAATCCATTAAAATTAACGTTGAATAATTAAAATTGATTAGAAAAAAAAAAACAAATTAGGGTACACAAACAAGTATAGGACCTAGGGGCTTGTAATAGGATTTTGTGAGTAAACTTATCCAAGGATATAAAATTAAATGTATGTGTTTGACTAGGGAGCAGTGAAACCCATTGTATAATCGGTTCCCCGGGAGGTTCCGGTCACATCGGAGTTAAGAACGACATCACACAAATTTTCTTGCATAGATAGCCCTCTAATACCTTCGTAGCGTCATAGATATTTATGGGGTTCTATTCATATTTGGGGGTCTTGATAGTGTCTTTACCTCTGTAAGAGGCAATGATTTTGATATTTTGGGATTTATTACCCAACCCATATAATGGACTAGAATTATGACTGCTCTCTTGAGAATTGGTTATATCATGGTGACTTTAGTTGCTTGACATAGGTAGCCACATAGGTTACTTGAAAGGGTTACTTTGCAGTTACCTTGTTTTAGATAAGGGTCGAAAAAAACATATAATTTATGGAGGATTTCCTCTTGGGAGGGGTCCAACCGACTACTCTATGAATCCTACGAGGGTACTTATAACTAATTTTGACACCTCCACTCTATTGTTGCGGAGTCTCAGGCCCCTCTTGGGAAAGGCATACCTACTTCAGTTTGGGAGGTCCCTTTCAACCATTATATCATGTTTGTGTGCATTGACATTTTTCTTTATTTAGAAGTGTTCTATTTTATTATTAGTTTTCCTTAGGATTTTGTATTTTATCTCAAGTTTCGAGTCATTGTGGAGTAAGACTAGTGTCTTCATC
Source organism: Picea abies (assembly GCA_900067695.1). Taxonomy (NCBI): domain Eukaryota; kingdom Viridiplantae; phylum Streptophyta; class Pinopsida; order Pinales; family Pinaceae; genus Picea; species Picea abies. Next base: position 10,067 of record CBVK0102696847.1, read on the forward strand.
GGTCTCTTCATCTTTTTAAGTTACCACCGCATCTTGATCCTTTGACAAAGCCTCCTTATAAAAGGAATAGAGTTAATAAGTGACGTTCATATATATCCACCTCCTAGGCTCACGATCATCCTACCATGAGTACTTAGTTAGATATGAACGTCTCAAAAATCCCTTTGAATCGCCTATCCTCTTTGATTAGTGGGGTCCCCTTGACTCCCTTATCCTCAATGGTGTGGCCTCTTTGATTAGTGGGGTCCCCTTGACTCCCTTATCCTCAATGGTGTGGATGTCGAAAGCTCCCTCATATAATGCTTCCCAACCCATGAGATTTTATTGTCCCATGGGGACGAATCCTTTTGTATTTCCTTTCATTGTGTTGAATCATGATGTTGAGTCAATACCTTAAGCCTCTAATAATTTTTATTTTGGTATGCCTAAAATGATGTCGCACTTCTCATCCTAGGTTTAGACAATTAATATGAATCCTAGTTTTGGGTCTGGGGGAAATATGCCTCCTTATGGGTGGTCAATTTACTTCATATATTCCATCCATCAATCCCTCTTCCTCCATGATGATTCCGATGAATTATTTTATGATGTTGAATCCCCCTCTTTCCTCTGGTGTTTTATCTAGAGGGAGTCATCTTTATGGTATGGGAAACCCCCAGCATGAAGTTGCTTTATCTAGGGTAAATGTATATAATAATTATCATGTCTCTTCCATGGGTATGGTTCCATTAAAACCTTTCATGAATCATTTGGGAGGAGGATAGTAGCCTACCAGACATGGCCATGGTTTATACTAGAACCCTGGATGGTCTGCAATCGCTCAAACTCAATATTTCT
>CBVK0102696859.1:0-15831 GCA_900067695.1 Picea abies
GACTTGCCCCCAAGGACACACTAAGTGGATTGAATATTTCTTCCACGATACCCCAAGTGTGTATAAAGGCGACAACAGTGGGCATACGACTCATAGTATTGTTGCAGGCATTCCTGTTGCACCATAACTTTCAACTTTGTACTATGAGTCGTATGCCCACTATTGCCGCCTTTATACACACTTGGGGTATCGTGGAAGAAATCTTGCTCTCCTAGAAAACCGTCAAGTATCATGGTTGGTACCTAGATGGCTTGATGGATCTATGTTTCCATACACCTGGACTAAGGCAGGAGTAGGGGTGTGGAACAGTCATTCCTAGCAAAATCACGAGTTTGTACACATTTTAATCTATGTTGCAGGAAACGCCTAGTTTGGCCACATACCAATACCCGAAACACCTAGAAACGTCGAAACGAGTACAAAACGTTGTCAACCGTATTGTACAGCGTTTCCAAATATCTCGTTGTCAACCGTATTGTACAGCGTTTCCAAATCTAGAAACATTGTACGATATGACTAGTGGTGTTTGGAAGGTGTTTCGGCCCTTTCCAGTGACATTTTAGGCAATTTTTTGGAAGTTTCTTGGTTGACCTAAGTGCTCGAGAGGGGTTTGGGACCCATAGGAAAATATCACCTTGTATGTGCCAACAACCCAGACAAAAAAAAGATAGGTGATCGAGCTTTGAGGAGTTTGTGACCTTGGTAATTAATTGTAAGTAAAAATTGGCATTCTCCTTTATCCTACCTAAAAGTTGGCATTCTCCTTTATCATATCTTTTCTAAGTTGCCGAGATCTACACTCTTTCCCTACACGACGCTCTTCCGATCTCACCTCTCCTTTATCCTACCTTTTCTATCATTTTACTTAAATTTTTAACATTACTATTAATTGTTTCAGTGTGTTTGAGAGTGGTTCCAACCTCATTGGACTTCATATGGAGAAAGTGGAATTTCATATCCCATTCAAAATTCAACAGACTTAACAGTTTTCAAGATTTTAGGATTGGTAGGATTGTAGCATTTCTTCTATCATGTATGAGGGTATGGGATTGGCATTAGTCAAGACTCAAGACTACCAAGTTATGGGATTTTACGTCATATAATCATCTATGAGAGTTAATTTTATTTTTTTTTATTCAAGGGAAACACTCCTGGGGAAACCCACTGAGCACATCCCTTCATTTCGAGGATGGTACCCAGGGTAAACCAAATTTTGTAGAAAGTCGAGGCTTTTTCGATAGTGTACTCATTTACTTAAATTTTTAACATTACTATTAATTGTTTCAGGGTGTTTGAGAGTGGTTCCAACCTCATTGGACTTCATATGGAGAAAGTAGAATTTCATATCCCATTCAAAATTCAGCAGACTTAACAGTTTTCAAGATTTTAGGATTGGTAGGATTGTAGCATTTCCACTACATTCTATCATGTATGAGGGTATGGGATTGGCATTAGTCAAGACTCAAGACAACCAATCTATGGGATTTTGCGTCATGTAATTATCTATGAGAGTTATTTTTTTTTTATTCGAGGGAAACACTCCTGGGGAAACCCACCGGGCACATCCCTTAATTTCGTTGATGGTACCCAGGGTAAACCAAATTTTGTAGAAAGCCGAGGATTTTTCGATAGTGTACTCATTTAAGAGCTCAACATGTCACTTACGGGAATTGAACCTGGGTGGGGGGGGAAACACCCCTCAACACAAACCACTCGGGCTAAACCCAATTGACAATCATCTATGAGAGTTAATATAGACATGGGTCTCCTTCTAAAATGTCATATATGTGTATCATTCTCATTTTCTTGCAAGATAATGTATTATTTAAATATTGTGTTTCCCCCATGTATCCATTTTTGGGGGGTCACATTTCTAGGAATTCCCGTTTCAGTATCTTGTACACATTTCCACGTTTCGTGCAACTTAGATTTTAATATATGGTTTTATATATTATTAATGCTTATAAAATAGGCCATGGCCTATAATATGCAAATTAGGCACATGGCCTATAATATATAAAACTATATACTATAATCTAAGTTGCTTATTAATACTTATAAAATAGGCACATATCCTATAATATTTAAAACTATATATTAAAATCTAAGTTGCTTATTAATGCTTATTTTAATGCTTATAAAATAGGCCATGTGCCTAATTTACAAAATAGGAATTGAAACTGAATTGAACTGAAGTCTCTGACAACTAAAGAAATGAAATAAGAGAAACACGTCAATTCTTGTAGCTTGGCATGAACAATGGCTACTATATGTCAATCATGCCCCACCACGAGCATGTGCACCACTGCGAATTGCATTGCCCCCACATGGCTATGAAGGTAGTCTATCTATTGATTGCACCAACTCTATTAGTGAAGTTGAGATTTCTAGAGTGTTATTGACATCAAGAGATGGGGTTGGCATCTGAATACAAATATTTTCATCATCAATAAGAATGACCACCAAATCCTCTCAGAGTAGTGCTTCGTCCTCTAAATTTTCCTCCACTGGATTGTTGTCCCAATTCTTAAATGTTCTATTATTCTGAAACTCCTCGGAATAATTAGAAAACAACCTCAAGTTGTAGTGCATATAAACCAAACTATCTACCATGTCTGCATTCAACATGTTTCTCCCCATGTGTATGAAGTTCTAGGTGCTCCAACAACTCTCTGCAAAGAAGTGTTAACAACCTGTGAAAGCACCTTTATCACAAATCGTTGTAGCTCAAGGCAATAAATTCCATACATGTTCCACCAATGAAGGAAAGGCAACCTCACTTGATCTCTAACTATATGGCTCACCCCAAATGCTTTCTCCCCATCAATGTACATGTTCAACTAATCATGTAGGCTGTCACACATAGAATAATCAGGAAGCATTTTTTCTAATGCAGTTATATATCACACTTGAACCTATGCATCCACGCATGGATTTTTCCTCTGCACACCATCAAGCACTAGTTTCTCCATCCACTCTACAGAATAATACTACAGTGTGAGGAAATATGTTAAGCAATGGAGTGGAATATACTTACTTATTCCACCAATCAACCACAAGTCCATGAACATCATATAAGGATTGTTGTCTAAGTTGAAGTGTCTTTATTAAGGCCTAGCATGGTGTCCATCTACTGATACACCTTCCCATTGATTGGCAGATCTATATATGCAAATTGTATCATATTATATATGTGTCATGTGAATCATAGAAAAAGCATTAGCAACTTGTGAAAGCACCCTTATCACCAATTCTTGTAGCTTTGCACAATAACCACCATAAATGTTCTGTTGATAGAGAGAATGCGACCTCACTAGAACTCTAACTATATGGTTCACCCCAAATGCCTTCTCCCCACTGGTGTACGTGTTCAACTAATACTGTGTGATGTCACACTTTGAATATTTAGGGACTATTTTGTTTAATGGATCCAAATATCGCACCTAAACCTATGCATCAATATGTGGTTTTTCCTTACCACACTACCATGCACTAGATTTTTCAATCACTCTACTAAATAACACCACGGTGTAAGGAAATACGCTAAGCAATGGAGTGGAATAATTAGCTTATTCCATCAATCAACCACAAATCCATGAACAACATCAAATAAGGATTCATCTTTAAGTTGAATAGTGTCTTTAATAAGGCCTAACATGGTGTCCATTTGCTCATACACCTCCCCATGATTGGTCAATCTGTATTTGCAAACCGTATCATATTATAAATGGTTCAGGTGAATCATAGAACATACTTAACCTGTGACCAAAATTCATTATCCAAGATGGTGTTCCACACCTCAACAATCTCTCTATCACAAGCTTTAGCCTTCACTGCTCCCATGAATCACTCACCACCATATTATCCAATGGTTGTCATACCTTCAAAAGGCATGTGAAGGTGACGTAATGAGTACAAAATCTAGTCTTTGCAAACTAAAGTAGTTGCAACCTAGAGTGAGTGCAAAAAATATATTGGGTAGCACTATCATTAGTGATGAATTTAATGACATCCCTCCTTCGCTTGTACAAGATATGAATCCATGCACACTCACCATGCTTAACATCACCATGCTTAACAATACCATGCATCAAAAGCTTTAATGTGTGCACCAAACACCCAAACCAAAAAACGTGAGGTTGTGCCTACCAATGTTGCATTTATCGTTATCGGAAATTTATCGTCAGGGGTCCAAAACTGAAATTATCGGCAATATCAGGGAAAATATCAGAAATTATCAAGAAACTTGAAAAAATACAAAAATAATATTTTTTTTTCAATTTTTTTAAACTTCTAAAGCAACATCAACATCAAACAAACACATTGTTATATAAATATGAAAATAAAATTAATATATAACATGTCAAAGGGTACATCAAACATCGATACTGAAATAAGATATTTGTCCTAAGTCATAAGCCCTGATAGGATAATACAAAATCACATCCAAACAAAAATAAATGATCTCATGAGATGAATCATGGCAATGAAAACAACGGATTTCCCCTTGTTTGCTTGATGGAAAATGGTCACAGTACCCTCAAAGCTCAATCCAATGTTTTAAAACTTGGACTAGGACTCAGATTGACTCAAACCGATTTGACTGCAATGACTCAATTTATTAAAAAATACATAAAATATTTTAATTTTAATGAAAAAATTATATTTTAGAGATTCCAAACCATGATTCCAAAAAATTATGAAATTTTGAATGAAACCATGATGAATAAATGAGCAAGATCATTTAAATGACAAACATAAATGATAAGCAATGTTCCACCATTGCTTATATTGGGATCCTCATCATTAGTATCACCCTTTTCCTCTTGTCTAACCTTTTCCTCTACCTTGATCCTCTAGGGACATCAGTCAACACCACCCAATCTTGATCAAACTACCTAATCCAAGCCTTGTAATATGGTAGAAAAAGCTTAACATGCTTAATCAATGATTTTGGTTTGAGTGAAGTGCACATTTTTGTTAAGGCCATAACAAAAGAGTTCAACAATCAATACCACCAGCATCAAGGTACATAAAGGGCTTGGTTCTCTTGATTAAATGCCAATCCCATACCCTCATACATGATAGAATCCAATGAAAATGTTACAATTCTACCAATCTTGAAATCTTGAAAACTCTTAAGTCTGTTGAATTTTAAATGGGATATGAAATTTTACTTTCTCCATATGAAGTCCAATGATGTTGGAACCACTCTCAAACATCCTAAAACAATTAATGGTAATGTTAAAAATTTAAGTAAAAGGATAAAAAGGAAANNCAACTTTTACTTAATTTATGTTCTAGATTACCATTAATTGCCAGCATTTTTGGTCAAACTATGTGAGGCAAAACTCACTTTTGCAAAATGTGGGTTACAAGACCAAGAATCTGGTTATAAGGTAATATTGATGCAAACAGGGCGATAATTCCCATATTATCACAATAATTAACTTAATTATCGTGATAATTTCAATTTATCGCGATAAATTCAAATTTCAAATTATCGCAATTATTACCGGCGATATTATCGCCAAGGTGGGTTTTGGCGATAATATCATGATAAGTGCAACACTGGTGCCTACTCAATTTGTTGTCATGTTGCCTTACGTTTAATTACACTATTAGTTATTATTTGAATGGCATTGCATGAGCTAATCTTTAAAATGGTTTTCAATAAGAGGTTCGCAATATTAACAATCTTCTCCATTGATCAAAAGTCATGTGTTGCAAGGAACACCACACCACTGGCTGACACTCCAAGAACATTTATCAATGGTTTCTTTTTAACATTTGTGCATCCATCATATACAATAGATACCCTTGATCTGCCCCAACAAACTATCAATCATCCTACAATTCTCTAGAATCTAGATTTTTCCTTGGCATCCTAGACCTCTCTAGCTTCTATATTTTTCCTTGTCTAGTAACACAGTTATAGCTTTCTCATACCTCAAGATCTTGTATCCTTTAGGGGAATTGTTGATGGAACTAACCATCTTGTGCCAATAAGGGTAGTGAAGAACATTGAATGGTATATGACATGCATAGAGACCAATGTTATCAGAACCAGAAACCGGACCGGACCGATCGACCCCAAAAATGCGAAACCAAACCAGACCGAAAAAACTGGAAAAAAAAATGATCGACCAAAAACTACATAAAATATTCAAATTTAAAAAAAAAACATATATATTCATGTGCATCAATATGAATCCAAACCATCTATACACAAATATGCAAAGATTCTCATTTATATAGCAAGTAAGAGTGCATATAACCAAAATAGCATCGAGTGCAATAATGTAGTTTCTGATTTAGTTTGATTGATTTTATAGTTAACATGTGTAATGGGGTCCCGATCTTTAATGGAGTGGAGGCATATTATTGTATATTATTCATACCTCCATCTCTTTTGATCACATGCACATATTAGGGTAAATAGAGTGCATGTCAGAATAAAAGCTTAATGATAATTTTTGTGTTAGTCTGAATGATTTTGTGATTGCTCTTCCCTTCTCTTATTCAAATCATTTGAACGAATATTATTTCTTGTTTATCTTTGCCCCATTGTTTTTTCCAAACTTGTAACCTTGGGGGATTCACTCTCGAGTATCCACAAGGAAAATATTGGAAGTTGCTTGCAGTGTTCAAAGTCAGAACTAGAAATGTAGAAAAGCATTTTAGAAAATCTTACAAGGCATGGAAAATAAATGTTAGAGTTTACATGTGGGGGAAGTGCATGTACAAATCAAAAAATTGATAAATATAATATGAAGTGAAATTGATGGGGACAAACCACACGTGGACATCTAAGAGAGACCCAGGAAGATACAATCAGTCAAGCACTGCAAAATTGGTTTTGAAACTTCTTGTTGATTTTAAGACCATGTTTTGATCATTTATTTTGCTTTTGAGGAGCTTTTGGATGTTTCTAAATTGAAAACATAGCTTCTAGTTTCTAAAACTCTACATAATGTACATAAATTGGCAAAAATTTGTTTTTTTTCCTTAAAAAAATTGGAAATCCGCCCCTTAAACTGTGTCGTACGGGTGTTGTGCGGAATCGGCCGGAACTGGCTGGTTCCGTGTGTTTGGCCAGAACCGGCCAAAAATGGTTTGGTACCGCCGGTTCGACCGCTTTTTCCCTGAAGGCCAGTTCGACCAGCTGGTTTTTCCAGATCAGGCCAGTGCTGATAACACAGGTAGAGACAACTCACTACTCTCACATCCATGTCATCACTACTCTCAACATCAACAAACCAAAATTGTTCTATGGAGAGCAATTGAGCCTCTCTTTCCATCAAATGATCTACCAAAGGGGGCGGGCTAAATGACAATTGGAAGCATGGTCAACCATCTAGGTATGGAAGTGTCATGGCCATCAATCTTAGTTGCAAAAATTTTCATTTTTCATACCCCTTCCCATAAAGTCTTTATGATGCTTCTTCTAGGATGAATTGTGGCTTTTGTGTTTTTCTTGTTTTGGTGCACACTTTTATTCCTTACTTCCTTCTACCCAATAATGTCCCATGAAAATGTTCCCTCACAAAATACAATTTGGTGTAAGAGTTGGTTGGACATCAAAAGTTGCATAAAAATATAGTTGTTTTGTCCCCTCTCTCCTCCTCAAGTTTAGTCACATACTTTCACAATGGTTTCGCAAGATCACATCTAGTTCTAATTCTAGTTCCATTTTCTTCTTTGTATTCTTCTATGTCGTCACTCCCTTCTCCTTCCCCTTCATAAAATGGGTCATTATAAAGGATACTCTCATCTTCCTCGTGACCTTTCCTATTCCCCAACAACAACATTAGAACCAAAACCGAAGGCCTAATAGTTAAGAACATGGGTTTCCTCCTTGGAGGTCACAAGTTCAAAATTGGAGGGGTGTAGAGTTTGTACATGTCGGGCCCGTTGTGATAAGGCTAGAAGGGTAGACACCCCCAGGTGGGACACCTAAGCTCTTGTTAAGTCACAAGTTATTAGTATATATGGCTTGCAGGTTGTTGGATATACTCTCGGGTTATACCCATGGTTAAAAAAAAGAACCGAAACCAACATCATATCCCTCGTGCGGAACACTTTTTTCAAGTGCTTTTGATGGAAAACCTACAATAGAACGAAGGAAAAGAAGGAACGGAAAAGAGAAATAGGAAAAAACAAATAAACAACAAAAAGCAAAAAAACACAATAGAGTTTAGGCTTAGAGCTTACCTCTTCAAAGCTCCAAGTTGAACAAACAAATGCCTTTCCTTGAGCCTTCTTCAAAAAAGGAATATTTCCTTACACAACAAGAGAATTCTCTTTACAGCATTCAATCACACCTTCAAGCTCTCAAAAAATAAGTCTCCCCGAGCTTCTTATTAACCTCTCAAAGCCCTTTTCTTGTGAAATGAAAAATTGAAAGAGAAATGTGACGGGATTAGGAGTTTATCAAGCTTTAAAAGGGGTAATGAGCCAATATTAGGGCTTAACATCTTCTGAGCACCAGCAAGAGGCTCAGCTGGTGTGATCGAACAGAAGCTCAGGGTGGAGTGGATTCTCCTAGGAGCTCAAGGTTCAACGTGGCTGTCAGGAGGAGGTCTTTTGGTTCGAGTTATGTGCAGGTGTTGAGGTTGGCTCCAAGTTTAGAGGGAGATCCTACTGCGAACAGTGTGATGGGACTGAATGATGGTGATGGCAACGAGTACATCCCCTGCTAAGAGGGAGTGTTAGCTTTTATAGTTCGGGAGGTACTCTGCATGTTTTGTCTTGTATGCAGAAGTAACCTTGTACTTACACTACTAGGCACTTGTCTTTGTAATGGAATTTTCTAAAGTTGTAATAAAGTGGTTCTTTTATTAAAGTGACTTTTTATAAAGTGTACCTTCTAATATTAAAGTGACTTTATTTCATAAAGTGCACTTATACTTATGTTATAAAGTGAAATTGTACTTTAATATTTTAAGTGATTTATTTTGGAGGGAATGAATCATGTCCCTTGATCATGAAAAGGCAAGATTAGATCTTGGCCTTTGGATTTAGGGATGGGGAAGGTGAAAAGACACTTGGAAGGTGAAAGGTCACTTTCGAATTATAAGAGAATGCATTGGGTAGTGTAAAAGACATGAGAAGAAGAGATTGAGAGATTTCCGAGAGAGCTTTGAGGAGGAGAGGAAAGGGCAGCAAGATGGGCGCATTTCCCAAGAAATATTGGGCACATTTCCCAAGGAAAAATTATGCTTTGAAGTTGCTGTAATTTATTGTTGTGTGAGAGGCTGTACTATACGGATCCATATAGTCTGTACAACAGGGAGGAGGGCACGATTTTCAAGGAAGATTGTGGGCACAAAAATTGAGGTTGTTTTGAGCATTCCTTACTGCAGAAAAGGGCCGTACAGATCAGACCATACATCAGATTGAGGGAACAAATTTCGAGGTGTTGTTTTCTGGGTGGGTCGTACAACAGTACGGACTTGGCACGATTTTCATGGCATATTTTTGGAGGGACAGTTTGGGTGTTGTAAGTGGTTTTCTCTTGGCTGTAAATGTAATCTTGCTGCTGATATAACTTTTCTGAAGCTAATAAAATCTCTCTCTCTCTTTGGATTTCCCCACATTGGGGTTTTCCCTGGCCGGTTGCCTAAATTGCTAAGTATTACATGGATGTGTAATTGTTATTCATTGTGTTTATTCCGTTGCAAAAGTGTTTAGCAATGTGTATTTCTGTTTATGACATTTTCTGAATGTGAGTTTATACATATCAGAGTTCATTCATGACAGTTATCTCAAGGTTCCTAAGTGTATGACAGAATATAGTGCATGCTGATTTCGTCATTAAATTTCTACAAAAATGAAATTTAAACTAATGTTTTCTTCCTTTCACCACAATCCCTCAAATGGGTACAAGCAGGATTGCAAGGAGTTCCAACGGGCAGAGAGCGAATCCCAAAGTATCCCCCTGAATTCACAAGTCAACCCGCCAATATGATCTCGTATCGAGCAATAGTAATAGAAGGTTTTCCCTAGTTAAAACTACTCCACACGAATCAAATCCCTCTCTGGTTCACGCCAAGATCCAGCGAGTTGGCAAGGCCGAGAGCATATCAGGGAAATGACGAGGAAGGTTTGTTACTTTGCAAAAATGAAATACTGAAAATGAAACAAATTTGCAATACTGAAAATGAAACCAAGTAACTTATCTAAGAAAGTAAATGTTTTGCGGTGCTTAGGCTTATTTTAAGTTTATTTTAACTTGCTACAATAAAAAGGAACACATGCAAAAGACAAAGTGCTAAAAAGGAGACAATCCTCTCGAGGGTGAGGGGATGAGAGGCCCAGTGGATTATCCCACCACTTCTTTCAAGTTACAATCTTTTGGAAGAATGTTTGATGGTCTTTTGTAGATTTAAGACCATGCAAAATGACAAATAGAAAGGAAAATGATATTGGAAGAAGGTTAGGTGCCTTGGGTGGTCCTGGATGCTCTGGATCCTCGAAAATAAGGCAGATTTTCCCCTTGGATGTTTGTTAAACCGGAAAAAAAAGCAAGCTAATATAGTATAAAGAATCCCAAAAGTGATTTGGGATAGCCTACAAAAAGTGTTAGAATTTGCACAAAATTTTACCAAGTGAAAGCTTAAGAAACGTTAGTAAAATCAACCAAGAAAGCAAGCGGAAAGCTAGCTTTCTTAGTGGTTTTTGTTTACTATTCGGAACAGAAAACAACAAGTCACTAAGATTGTCAAATATGAGATTTGAAGCACTAAGAATTGAACCTAACTTTTAGCCTTGAAATTTTACTATAAAAAGCTTTCTAAAAGACAAAATCTCTTATGCTAGATCTACTTTGTATGATGAAAACTTTAAAGTGCAATCTAGATTTAGCATGCGTGGAAAAGCATAATCCACTTTTGATTTACAATTAAAATGAAGATATATCTTATGCATGCAAAGAACAGTAACCAAGAAATATTTAGATTTTTTATGAAAGAGAGAGAGAGAGAGAAGCTTGGAGCTTGGAACCCTTGGGCTATGGAGTTTTCCAGTGGAATGTTGAAGGACTACGTCTCAAGAGGCTTGGAGCATGTATAAAGTACAAGCAAGTCCAACTCGTCTCCAAGTGTGAGAACCTGTAAAGCTTAAGAAAATCTTGTAAGAAACCGTTAAATAAGGTGTCACCTACAAGAGAAACTTAGATAGCATGATCATTAGCTGAAATGTGAATCTACTAAAACCCGGCAAAGCGAACCAGAAAACTTCAACATTATTTCACTCAGAAATTACTTAACACTAAAAACAATTCTGAAATTGTTATTTTTTGTTACAGCTAGGTTTCTTCACGGAAAAAAAAATTTTTAAAATGCACAACAGAAATAAATCTGACCAACAATGAAGAAGATAACAACAATCACATCACATGAGAGACAAATACTTTTGGGTAAAATAACCCCTGGAAAAACCCAATGTGGGAAAACCAATTCTTCAGTTTGTAGATTTTATTATGCAGCAGAAAATATAGAGATCTCTTACAAAGAAAATCGATTTATCCAATAGCTGAGAGACACCCCAGCGTTTTTCCTCAACTATTTGTATGGCTCTCCCAATCCTCGAAACCAGATTGACCCAAAAGGGACCCTACGTGAGCCTCTGCGCAAATCATACGGCCTGCTACGTCAACCTGTACAACTCTCTCAAATCTGAAGTTTCGGCCTCTACGAATGTCTAAGAAGCAAGTCGATCTCCCTACTAGAAGTCTCCTTTGTTCTCTCCGCAAATCTCCTATGACAAACCCTCAAGCGATCTCCTTCTTCAACCTGAAAATCACCCGCTCTCAATGAAAAAATACGCACAACCACCAAGTTGACTTCATTTTATCTCAATGAGCAAGCAAAAACCCTATCTCCAAAGAGATCAAGGGCTGAGATCAACCCTCACTCTCTCTCTCAATGATATGGATGGCCAAGATTAAATGACAAACACTTAAACTATTTTCACTTTTTACTTTAGAAAAAGTGATCATTAAGTCAACATTAAAATATAACACATTTAATGTACTTTTTCCTAAGTTAAACTTAGGAAAGAGATTTAACCCATCAACTTGGCTAGTTTCATTGTTTCCCACCATGCTAGGACGCCACCACATGGAAGAACACCTTTTGAGTTACCCTTCTCAACACTCCCTCTTAACGAGGAAGGGATTTTGAACCAACCTCATCTTGTCTCTGAACTTCGCGAACTTTTGTCTACAAAGTGCCTTGGTAAATATATTTTCCATCTGATCATCTGTTTGTATGTATTGGAGCCTCACAACTCCCTTCTGTACATAATCTCGTATGAAGTGATAGCGGATGTCTATATGCTTGCTACGATCATGAAACACGAGATTCTCAAAGAGCCTGATGCAACTCTGATTATCGCAATGTATCACAGTAGCCTCTAACTCCTTACCAAACAATCCCAAGAACAACTTCCTCAACCACAGTGCCTCACATGTTGCTAAACTAGTTGCCATGTATGATCCAGGTGGATATCGGTGGCCACCCACCTATTCCACTGGCTCAAAAAATAGTTTTCCACCTTGGCAGTTTTTCGAGTTCCAAACTTCCGGGGTCGTTTTGAGGCCCTAAACGACGTTTTTTGGGGATTTGGGGCCCAGGTGACTGCAAGAGGTACTCACCTGGGTCAGTCGAAAATTGTTCCTCTCGGTTAGACCTTTCCAACGGGCTATCGTGCACCTAAAACGGAGATCGTATGCAAAAGTTACGACCCCGAGAAGTTGATGTACTAACTTACCCAAACGGGGCTTGTTGACCGCCTATTCAACTAGGGGTCAACTCATGTGCCATGAAGATATGCATCATCAGATGCAAGTATGTCAGAGACATTATTGGTTCTACTTGGGCATTTGATGCTCCAGCACAAAATTTTGTAAGCGGGATTACCGCACCCCTGCGTGGGTTAATATTGTAATAAGTCTACATGGATCATGTTAGGTCAGTTGCCTTAGGGTTTCCTCATTAGGAGAGTTCCTTTCGTTGAGTGTTTTTTATCCTCAGGAGGCTAATGTGGCCTAACTAGACGGGTTAATCTCCCTTGAGTTTTTCACTCCCACCCAATAAATCCTCCAAAGTGGCGAAAGGCATTCTAATGAAGTTATTCTTAGGTAGCTAGTGTTTAGGAATGTTGTAAATGACCATGTAAGACAGCACGCGAAATTTCACAGAATTCCGTCAAGTATAGCTAGGTTTTTTTTAAGGTTCCGAATTAATTAAAATTGATTAATTAATCAATTAATTCTGGGTATTTAATGTAAAAACTTAGGTCCCGGGATTTGCTATAGGGGTATTTGTACTCAAAAGAAAGCTAATGAGACCCCCTACACCCGTGGTCCAAGTTTCAACTCAGTCGGACAAGTTTTGCTAGGTTGTTTGTCCGTTTATGAGTTTTTCGGGAAAAATGGCGGTTTTAATTGCCAAACCCAGACCATGGGAAATGTAATTTTTGTAATAGTGGACCAAATCAAGTGAAGTAAGAGGCAGTAATAATGAGATACCCCACCTAACCTATTCCTAACCTTCATCTACCCTTCTAAACCCATCTTTAATTAAAATTAATTTTTAATTATATTCCTAACCCTTTACCCACCTTTTAAAACCCCCATTTAATTAAAATTAATTTTTAATTAATTACCTACCTTTTCTAAACCCACATTTAATTAAAATTCTATTTTAATTAAGTTCCCTTATAAACTCTTGTCCCCTTTCCCACGTGAGCATGTCTTAACTCATTTAATTGATTTATTAAACTCCTTTAAAAATAAGTTATGGGCCCTTCCTCTATCACCCACGTCCCCTCCACATCTTCCAACGTTTCAACTAACCTCACGTGCTCATTTAAGGTGTACGCTCCCTTCCTCTCCCATTAAAACATGGAGTTTTCATTTAATTAGAAACGTGGGGCCTCCTTCATTCTTTCTTATGCCCCTCATCCTCCCCTCCACGTCATCTTTGAGTGTGGAATCCACACTTCCCTCTCCAACCCACGTACTCACTTAAACTCCACGCCCTCACACCTTACGTCCATCCTCACGTAAGCTCCACACGCCTTTCCATTTTTGGAAGCTTACGGCCCCCTCCCTCATACTAAATGAAAGTCTGAACTTTAAATAAATACGTGGGGCCTCTCCTTTCAACCCCTCACGCTTTTCTTTCAATTCTTACGTTCCACTCAAGCTACCTCACGTGTGCCTTTTTTTTTTTTACCTACGTTTCCTAAATGGGATTTATGCTTTCTCTCTTGAGTAAAGTAGAGAAAGCACTCGTGAGAAAGGGAAACTCCCTGTGCAAGTTGGTACGTGGGTCTCCTCTTGCCATTGTTTCCTTTTTTTATTGCTTTCTCCTCATCCTTTTAATTCTTTTTCTTTTTTCTCTTCACCCTAAAAGCCTATCTCCTCATTGGTGATTTTTCTCCATGAGTTGTCCCTACTTTGACAAGTGTTGAAGATCCAAGAGGGGTCTCTTTAGCCTCTCATGCTATTTAAGAGACCTCTCACTCCCTCATTTCTCACATTTCATTCTTGTAATGTTATGCTACTAGTTTTTCACCATCCCATTCTCTCTATCTCTCTCATTATTGTCGTACTTCTTCACTGGTTTTGGTTCTTGAAGTTTCATTGGATAATATAAGAGAAACGCTTTGGAGGATCATTGGAGCATCTATGAGTATTCTGGTTGTTGCATACATATGAGGTGATATTGTGATTTTGGTTTTTTATGTGTTGTTGGTAGTAGATCTTTGGTAAGAGTATTCTACTAGGGTAAGATAGCTAAGAGTATTTTAGTTATCTTATGTTTATGTTGGATAGCTTAGGATTCGTAAGTATTTCGTTCTAAGCTTATTCAAGATAACTATCTATTCCATGCTTCACATATTTCTCTAAGTTTTGCAGGTCATCTCAAAGGATTCATTGGGATAGCATCGAAGAGGAGCCTACCCTTGAAACCTTCCTACACTTCATTGCCTTTTCTTATCCATTTACTTGCTGCATTCATTTCCATAACTATTTCAGCTTTTAACATTCTTTGAAAGGTCAAAAATAAGTTTTCATTTTCAGATTTCTGTATGCTAAAAATTTCTGTGTAAAAACAGAAATTTTTTAACAAGTTAAGTGTGTTTTGCAGCATTTCCAGCAAGCTTTGCTTGCTGATTTTTGCAGGTCATTGACAGATCCAAGGGTATTTGCTGCCCAAAAACACACAGGAGGCTTCCCAACACACTTCTCTTTGGTTGGGTAACACTTTTCTCCTTTTCTCCTTCAAATTTCTAGGTTCTCTTGCTTCTTCTCCTCATTCTATTAGGCCTAAATCTTGATCTAACTTAGAGTAGTTTAATTCATCTTTAGCTTAGCCTTTTTACTTGTCCATATGATAGTTAGTTCATCCTTCCTTTCATTTTCATATGCTTATGCTTTCATGGTGAATGGTTTAATGATCTAGATGCAATCTTAGATGCTATAGCTCGTCTTCTCATTATGCTATTTACACATCTTATGTGCATCTGATATGAATATGGTCTAAGTCTTCCATTTGCTTTGCTAAGTTTTCCATTTCAAGCACGTTCATTTTTCATAAGCTTAACAAACATATTTGGATGAATGGTTAGTTTTTAGATCTCATGCTTACGGTTTTAAAGCTCCACATGGTTTAAGCACTCACGTTTATGGTTTGATATCTTTGCATTTAAGTCGAGTCATCTTATGTTTATGGGCTAAGTGTTAAATTTACATGCAGCAGCGAGAGCCATTCTCCTGGAGGATGGCTAAGAGCCTAGATAGATCTAGGGCCCCCAGTG
>CBVK0102696861.1:0-15950 GCA_900067695.1 Picea abies
CCAGATTGGCATCTCCATTGTAGCAGGTTCTTCTATTTTATGAATAAAGAGGATTTAAGATGTTTTGGCTTGTCTATCTTATTGCATATGGTTGAGGAATGTTCCATGGCTATCTATTTATGTTATTTGCTGCATACACACATATAAACACATCTAAAAAGTAGATCTGCAAAGTGTTTGACGAAATACCACAACCAGAAAAAGTTTTAAAAAGACACCAAAACCGTGATGATCCTTGCATAATAGCTTGGAATCATTATAATCCTCCTTGATTTGACTTTAAGGTATACATTCTCTCCAACATTGAATTCCCGATGTCATCTTTTCAGACCTGCACAATTTTTTTTGTCTATCTTGTCCCTTTTTTAAATTATGTTGTACCTTTTTGACCATGTGTGCCATTTCTTGGAGCATTTATGGGCCAACCATAATTTTGTCAACTGGATTATCCCAACTAATCGAGGTTGTACATTTCCTTCTGTATAAAACTTTGAAGGGACTCATCGTTTCTGATGCTTGATACCCATTATTGTAAGTGAATTCAACTAAGTGTAGATATTATTCCCACTTAGTTGTTTTTGTGCTTACATACATTCATAAAATATATTCTATAATATGATTTGCATGTTCTATTTTCCCATCCGTCTGTCGTTGGTAACTTGTGCTAAAATTCAAATTATTACCCAAGCCTACAAACAATTCCTTCCAAAAATTCGATGTAAATTTAATGTCTCTATCTAAAATCACCATCTTAGGAATCCCATGCAGTATAAATATTTCTTTCATAAACATTTCAGCGATATTAATTACTTTATAAGTAGATTTCAGAGGTATAAAGTGTGTAGACTTGCCTAACTTATCAATCACTACCATAATTGAATCATTTTGTCTTTGAGTCTTAGGCTTATCAATCACTACCATAATTGAATCATTTTGTCTTTGAGTCTTAGGAAAACCTGTAATGAAGTCCATTGAAATAATTTCCCATTTCCATTCTGGTATAGGTAAAGGTTATAAAATACCTGTGGGGTGTTGATGTTTAGCATTTACCCATTGACAATCTAAACATTTAGATAAGTATTAAGATGTTTTAGATTTCATACTAGGCCAATAAAACTATTTTCTTAAATCTTTTATCATTTTATGGTATCCCTATTTATGATCATCATCTTCAATTCAACATAATTAGGTACATATAACCTATTTTTGAACCTTAACATTCCATATTTATCGATACTAAAATTTGTACTATGCAAATTTCCCTCATTTTTATGTAATTGATCTCGTGTTTTGATGCATTCTACATCATTTCTAGTTGCATATTTAATTCTATCCTCAATATCATTTTCTGCTTTTTTGATAATTATTTCACATAACTCATTAGTTCTCCGACTTAGTGCATCTACGACTTTATTTTCCTTTTCTTTGATGTTTCATACTTCAAAATCAAACTCGCTTAGAACAACCAACCACTTCACCTGTCTTGCATTGATATCCTATTGACTGAACAAGTGTTTCACACCACTATTATCTATTAGCAATAGAAATTTTATTCCCATTAAATAATTTCGCCACAATTTTAATGCATGAATTACAACTCCCAATTCCAGATCATGAGTTATGTAGTTTCTTTCATGTTATTTTAACTTGTGTGATTCGTAACAAATAACATGTCCATCGTGTGTTATTACTCCTCCTAATCCTTCTTTACTTGCATTCACACAAACTGTAAAGTCTTTATAAGGGTTGGCCACTTTAATTATTGGTGATGTAGTTAATAAACCTTTCAATTTATCAAAACTCTCTTGGAATTCTTGAGACCAAATAAATTTGTCCTCTTTTTCTGCAATGATGTTATCGGATCTACGATTTTTAAAAACCCTTCAATAAACTTGCGGTAATAACCAATAATCCCCATGAATGATCATATGTCTACTATGTATTTAGGAATATGCCATTCCATAATTGCTTTAATCTTTTCAGGGTCTACTGCAATACTATCTTGTGATATCAAATGTCCTAAATATTGTATCTTCCTTTGATAAAAATCACATTTATCAAACTTAACATATAATTTAGGATTTCTTAGAGTGTGTAATACTATTTTAAAATGTTGTTCATGTTCTTCTTTAGTTTTTGAATAGATCAATATATCATCAATAAAAATTAGTACAAATTTATCCAAATATTGGCTCAAGATATTGTTCATCAAGAACATAAAAGTTGTTGGTGCGTTAGTAAGTCCAAATGAAATCACTACAAATTCATAATGTCCATAACATTTTCTAAACACTATTGTTTTTATGTCTTCTTCCTTTATCCTAATCTGGTGATAACCAGATTTCAAGTCTAGTTTAGAGAATATTTTTTCTCATCCAACCTGGTCAAACACATCATTGATCCTAGATAGACGGTATTTGATTTTAATCGTCATTTTATTCAATTGATGATAATCAATCCATAATATTATAATTCCATCTTTCTTTTTAACAAATAATACTGGTTCTCCCCACGACGAAACACTTGGTCTAATGTATTATTTATCTAATAGTTCATGTAATTGATTTTTTAACTCAGGAACACTCATCTTGTAAGGTGAATTTGATACTGGGGAAGATCCACGCAGTACATCGATAGAGAAATTTATTTCTCTCCTTGGAGGTAGTTCTGGTATCTCTTCTATGAATACATCTATAAATCCCTGAAGAACTACAAGGTCTTCCAAACTTGGTTTTATTTCTCTTTCTAGTAGATTTATTACTTGAATAACATATATTTTGCAACCTTTGCTAACAAGGTTTCTAAGTTTTTTACCTCAATATTATAAGGACAAAATAGAGTTTGATAAGCCAACAACTTTGAACGAAGTGCTGCAAAAAGAAATAATTTGTTATGAACAATACAAATAGTGATATGAAAATACAAAAACATGGAATGAAAAGAATTAAGAAAAGTTAAATTAGAAGAAAAAGGGTTTCAAACCTTCACCATTTTGAAATGTAAATAAAAGACATCAAGAAAACAAGAGAAATGTGCCACAAGTCCAAGGAAGAAACTGGTTTTTATAATTCCTTGTATTGTTCTTGATATATTGTTTTCATCCTTATATACAAATGATTTTTCATAACAGTTCAGTACCACTTTGTGCTTTTCTAACTAGCCTATTCCAACAATTATGTCATAAGATCCTAAACATAATACGTTCAATTTTAACATTGTATTCTGACCACTTATACTTATTTCACAATAAAAAATAAATTATGTTAGCTTTCTTTTCATACTTGTTGCTAACTGTACTAACCAAGATTTGACATGTTTTACCTTCTTTAGCTTGTTTGAGTCTACTAAAGTTGGGGTAAGATAACTTAAACTAGCTCCGGGGTCAATTAAAATAGATACTTTGTTGTTATGAATTTTACCTTCAATTTCAAAATAGATACTTTGTTGTTATGAATTTTACCTTCAATTTTCACAATAGTGGATTGATGATGTGCTTGTCTACCATCCAAAGTTGCATTAATTCTATGAATGATTTTGCCAATATCTCCAACTTGAAGTTTCTTGTATGTTCTATATAGTTTTAATCACAACATTCGTGTAGGGACAATTTCTCAACAAATGTGGTTCGCCACACCCCCAACATTTCAGTGGTTGTCTAGGATTATCATTTTCTTTCTTGAATCCCAAGTTCACTTTGGACTTGTCGCACATTTCTCTTGTTTTCTTGATGTCTTTTATTTACACTTCAAAATGGTGAAGGTTTGAAACCCCTTTTCTTCTGATTTAACTTTTCTTGTTTCTTTTCTTTCCATGCTTTTGTATTTTCAAATAACTATTTGTATTGATCATAACAGATTCTTTCTTTTTGCAACACTTTGTTCAAAGTTGTTGGGTTATCAAACTCTATTTTGTCCTTATAATATTGAGGTAAACAACTTAGAAACCTTTGAACCTTTACCTTTTGATCTTTTATATAAGGTACAAATCTCAATCATTCCAAAAATTTAGTGATCAAGTCCTCCATGGGAATATATCCTAACTTCAGTTCATAGAATTCTATAGTCTTTCTTTCATAATAAATTTCAAATAAGTATTGTTTCTTGAAATCTTATCATTACATATTCTTTTATTTTAGTCCTTTGGCTACTTTTAAATGTTTCCACCATGTGTTGGTTTTACCTTTTAAATTGTAAATAGTCATTTTTACTTTCATATTACTAGAGTAGTTGTAAATATGGAAGTATTTATTTATGTCAAGGAACCAAGCTTATGCCTCCTCACTACACACTCACCATCACATGTTGAAGGTTTTATTTTCTTAAATTATCCATCTAAATGGTCCATCTATTTTCTTTTGCTTAGTGTAGAGGCTTTATTTTCTATCATGTGTGTGTCGTTAGAAGAGTTGTTTTCTCTTTATGTTTCATGACTAGAATCTTTTGAAGACTTTTTACAAACCTCTTGTCCATTTCATTATCCTTTGTATTCTTGTTTGTTGCTATGATAAGTAACAACATTTCATTAATTTTCTGTTTATCTTCCTAAGCTTTCTCTATGGCTTTAAACACCTGCAAATCCACAATCACATTCCTCTAGGTTTCTAGGAAGCTCTTGATTATTTTTTCTTTCACATTTGTCTTCTTCTCCATTGTGCATTGACATTTTTACCAAAACAATTTTGACATTGTCTTTTGTAATAGTAAAATAGTGTTTGTTATATTTTTCACTTAACTTTTTTTGGTGTTGTACCTAGACCTAAGTGTTATAATCTACAATTATGATACCACATGTAACATACCCAATATTCCATATAATTTTTTTTTAAGATAAACATATGAATATATTCATGGTCGTTACCTACTTGACAATACATAATTAGATATGACCTTCACAAGAGAGCTACATAAGTCTCATAATTCTTTAGTGTCTCTAAAGTATTGTACCCACATAAGATTTGGCTATCAAACAAGAAGTTTTCTTTTAAGATTATAGAAGAAATCCATATATATCATTTTTAAATAAACACAAACCTACTAAACATGAATTGTTGCAACCTTGGTAAGTGTAGAACGTGCATAGGATAAGCAAAGTAAGGGATCTTATATATAAAGTTCAAAACATATCCCTATAGTGAAAAGTGACTTTGGTCTAACCATGAGTTGTTGAGTACATTAAACTCGATCCTTTCATCTTGGACAACAAAATTTTTTAGGGAAGGAACGTGTCTCTGTTTCATGACTCACGTACATATTGGTCTGTCCAGCCAGTCCATCAACCCAATCTGATCGCCACAACTCTCTCGCATCACATGGTTGGAGGTCAAAAATTGTGTTTCTCTAGGTAACGTATGAATTGATGGGCTCGAGGAGCCAGTCCCTTGTTGAACTCAAGTAGTTCACTAATGGTCCCTGGATTCATTTGGTTTGTGAACTTTCAGGATTTTTTTTATCTCTAGTCTGTAGAGAGACTTCATCTCTCAGTTTTGAAACAGGAGTTATCTGTGGTTAAAGAAATGGTGGCAAGCCTCATCAAATAAAGATTTCAATCTCGTCGTAGAACTTTCAGGATTTTTTTTATCTCTAGTCTGTAGAGAGACTTCATCTCTCAGTTTTGAAACAGGAGTTATCTGTGGTTAAAGAAATGGTGGCAAGCCTCATCAAATAAAGATTTCAATCTCGTCGTAAGGGCTTCTATGCCCGGAAGTCGATACAGGTAAGAAGACCCACTCAAATAGAAAGAGCTTAGTTAAATTGTATGGGAAAGGCTAATTAGTTGGTATATGTTCCTGCGCTGTCGCCATTGTTGTTTTCTTTAAATACCCTAAGACGCGAGGATTTATTTATCTTAGGGTTTAATATAACTTAACCCTTTATTTGTAGCCAGTCGGAACGTAGTGAATTGTTATTCATTCTTTACCTGTTCACGAACTTATTAATGTTACTTGGGTAACTGTATTCTACTTTTAAAGAAGAGAAAATGAATTAATGGATGCATGGAATGAACAAAAAAATTCCTTTTCCTTTGTTTGTATTTGCATTTAATGAACTAACTTGTGGATACGAGACTAATGATGGGTCCCTATATGTTTTTTCAAGGGAACCCAACAAGCTGTGCAAGCTAACCACCCAATGCGCCTGCGTTATTCTACCCAAATGCCTTCCTTGGAATGCTACATTTATCATCCTTTGGACATTTAAAGAGTCATTTAATGAATCTTTAAAGCTTTCTTTTTATGCGAGTTTTCTTACACTTCTAGTGTTGTTTGTCCACAGCTGGAATCTGTACAGGAGCCCAGGTTGCTACAGGATTTTTAAGATAAGTCCTACAATATTTTGTTAAGATATTTATTATTTTAATATCTTGAATGAAATCTTTATCCATACTAAATTTGGGGACTGTGTAGTGCAGGGTGGAAGAGTTTTGTTGTGGCGAAGGTCGCCATTCAACTGGAGAAAAGTAATCGGGTTCCGACCCAGAGAGGTTTTCTGGAGAACTCATGTTCTATACTCCTAAATCCAGGAACAATTGCTGGAGTTGCCTTATACTATTCTTTAACTTTTATTTCACTCAGAACTCCCATTAAATTTTTTTGTTTCCATAACAAACATTTGACTCCATATATATTGTTGTTTTAACTTAATATACTACTATCAGAGAGTTTAAACGAATGAATTTGTATTACGCTTTTTATTTTTTTTATTTTTTTTTTCCAAGATATTTATGATTACACCTACTTATGTTTGAACCTACTTATGATTCCAGATACTTATGATTGAATCTGTATTATGTTTATGGTTTTTTTTTTTTCTATTATTAATATAAGAAATTGTAAGAGTCGTTTTTGTGAGATAATATACTTGGAAAAATATTGGAAATAATTCTAGCACTCAAATAGAGAGAAATCACTTTGGATTCTAAGAAAAATTTCTTATATTATACTTCTGTAGTTTAACGAAGAGAATGTACATATATATAATTTTATCCATAAAATTGATTCTGTAGTTCCTTTGGTTTACCAGAGAGTTTTTCACAGGGTCTGTTGTATGCATTCTTATTTATACAAATAACATAAAATATTTGATTCACTGCTACTCAGTGGAATTAGTAAGATATACTCTCTTCTTTCAATACATAAATATTCTGAATAATTCCATGGTATCTAGTATTTTAATAAGTACCCTATTGTATAAGGTAAATTCTCCAGAAAGATTATGTGTGATAACACAAAATTTTCTTAAGTCCTTTTTTCAGGATTGTAACTAGAATATAAAATTCTATGTAGAGGTATATATGAATCATAAGGGACTATTGTACTTATGTAACCTACATATATCCATACCAATCTGATTCCTTGTAGCATGTACATAAATAAAGTTTTTGTATCTACATGCAATTATTAATCCCTACATGCAATTATTAATCCCTACAAGAATAATAAAATACATCTATGGAGGTTCTATTCTCTCGCATACACAATTGTGTAAAATCAATAAATTCTATTTAACAATAAATTATAGCTATATATGTTTGATTCTTATTCTAAAAATTCAATATCTAACGGTAATGAAATGAGATCTATGTAAATACATATATGTAACTGTGATGCTAGAAAAGCTAGAAAAACATTGGAACATCTAACCAAGATTATTTGTTGTGATCACCTCCTATCCTAACCATGACTTTGTAAGGGAAAACTGAGCATCCACATATGTTGTATATATTTCATTTTCTATTGCCTAAGAATTTTACATTCCCTTGGCTCCGTGGGAAATTCAAATCTTTACAAATCACTGATTTGTGAGTGACATAACTCAATTTTTGATACTTGTAAAAATTATCTATGAGTTAAATCAAACATGTTCTCCACTCATGGAGTCATAGTCAACTACTTTTAAAAAAAAATGTCTCATACATGTGTCCATCAAAAGAGGATAGTTGGCAAGTCAAACTTTACTTTGTGAACCACAAACTTAAGAGGTGTTGTGCAATGTATATGTAGTGTGTATTGACAATAGTATAGTTCTAAGATCGATCAAAGGTTGGAAGCAGGGAATTGGAATGTACAAGAAAACTGTAAACTATTGTGTTAAAGGAAAACACATCAACTTGAAAGGAAAATTAATATAAATTTCAAAAAAGGAACTTAGTCTAATGTCAATAAATAATATTGAATCATAAAGAGAAAATTTAAAGGAGATGATGATTTCAATCTAAGTTATGATAGAAAATTGTAATTAAAAAAGAGATAAATTGATGCATGAATTGAACAAGCTAAATTGTATAATCCCTTGATCAATAGCAATCCATATGTTTTTTTATTTTTTATTTATGTTCTCATGAAAATAATATTAATATGAAATTAAATCTAGAACTAAAAATTTCGTACATGAAGTTTCTACATGAACTGTGCAATTTCTACAAGAAAGTCCTACAAGAAGAAAAAATGAGACATACAAAGGTAGTGTAAGTACTTAAAATAATAACAAAAGCTAGACTATAGACAAATCAAGTGAATATGAGGTTCTTGGAATTGGGAGGCACCTAAGAGTGCTCCAAAATGCTATTGAACATTTCTATAGGATTTTTATTATAACTAACTAGTCAATGATAATCTTGACAGAAACTAGAATTAATCATGAAAAAATATATTAAACTTCAAAAGAGAATAAAAATATTTTTAATAACTAATTAGAATGCATGAAAACTACAAAAATTGAAACATGACCCTTGATCCCTCTTGATTGGGCCCTACCAAAGCAACACAAGGATCCTTGAGAAAAATATAATAAACATAAGAAAAAACCATCTTTATTTCATTAAAAACATGAATACATAAAGAGAAAAATGGCTCTAAGTATTCAACAAAAGTATTTAGAAAAAAATGTGAATACAATACTCTCCAAATTTTTGTCTCCTTTCTCTCATAGGCTAGAGGTTTATATATAGGATTTGAGAGTTATACCTCACTTCTTTGATCGATGAGAGAAGTGGGTAAATGATGGATCTCATTCAATTACATCTATATCTCAAACCAATGTTGATCATGAGTGCGAATTAGTGCACAAGGAGTGCTCTTGAGGTAGGTGGGGACAATGTCTCTTGATTCTTGGCTGGAGGCACTCTAAGGGAGAAAAAATCCCTTGTTTTTAGGGTGTTGGTTCCCTTGAATCATGAAGTTAAACCTGTTTGGTTCTACATACATATTTTGAAATAAATATTAGAGAAAAAAGACATATTATAAACAAAAATCCACCTCAAAATACATTTACTAAGCAACATGCAAAAATATCCATGACTTACTATTAAATATGGTCAAAATTAAGTATTAAGTCATATTATGGTGGGAAAATGTGCCTGAGATGATCCTTTGGGAGAGTAAATAATTCGGCTCATCATCATGTGTGTTATAGTTCCTCTTGTGTTCCTTAATATTTACAGACTCATAACTCATGACATGCCCATCTGAGTGAGGACTCAATCAAGTCCTTCTTTGCATGCATCTATACAAATCACAAAGTTCTCATTTGGGTCAACAATATTTAAAATAGGTGCACTAGTAAGTAAATCTTTTAACAAGTTAAAATTATCTTTGCACTTTGTTGTCCATACAAACGTAATTCCCTTTGTTTGTAAAAAGTGATGGGATGAGAACTCTTAGATAACCCTTCTATAAACCTTCTATAGTATCTGAATAATCCCATAAAAGATATAACTTCTGAAACATTATTTGGTGTTAGCCATCCTCTAATGGCTTCAATATTCTCTAGATCTACTGCTATACCTTCTTCTAAAATAGTGTGCCCCAAATAATGGATATGTTCTTGGTAAAAAGAACACTTTCTTAGCTTGGAACACAAATGATGTCCCCTTAGTACTTGTAGCACCAATCTCAAGTGATGTTCATGCTCTTCCTCGGACTTAGAATAAATAAGTATGTCATCCAAGAATACAATACCAAACTGATCGAAATAATTTCTTAATATTCCATTCATTAAGCACATAAAGAAAAGTGATGGATTGGTCAATCCAATTGACACCACTACAAATTCATAACGACCATACTGGGTTCGAAAGGTTGTCTTATTGATGTCTTCTTCCTCGATTCTTACCTGATGGTATCTGGATCTCCAGTCTATCTTTGAAAATATCTCTACTCCTCTTAGTTGATTAAAGATTTCATCAATTCTATGCAGAGGGTAATTGTTCTTCACAGTGGTTTTATTTAGTTTTCTAAAGTCAATGCATAACCTCAATGTTCCATCCTTATTTTTAACAAAGAGTATTGGTGCTCCCTAAGGTGAAACACTTGAGTGTATGTACGCTTTCTTCAACAATTCTTCCAGTTTCATTTGCAATTCTTTTAATTCTGGTGTGCTCATTCTATAAGGAATTTTTTATGCTAGGGAAGCTCTTGGTACTAAGTCAATATAGAAATATATCTCGCTCTTTATTGGAAATCCCAATATTTCTTGGAATATATCTTCAAACTCTTGCAATACTGAAAAATATTCAAGGCTTGACCCTTTTCTCTTTTCTAGTTCTTGTGCATGATCTACATGCAATTGAAAACCCTTCCTAAAACATCTATTTAACTGTAAGGATGAAATATCCCTTATAGAAATGAGTCTCTTGTTTCCTTTCACAATGCTCTATTTTTCTTCTCCATCAAGACATGTAAATGTCTTTTCATGACAATCTAGGACAACATGATGTTTGTCCAACCAACCCATTCCAATTAGGATGTCATAGGATCCTAATGGTATGAGGTTCATATCATCAACTGCATTTACTCCATTTATATTTATTGGAAAGCCTCTGAATTTTTCATTGATCCTTCTTTTGGTTCCAGTGGCTAGTTGAACCAAACTTGATTTTTCGGGCTTACTTTTCTCCAAATGTAATATGTCCACTAATTAAGGATCAATGAAGCAATGAATTTCTCCTGAGTCAATTAAAATAGCAACATGTTGATTAACGATCTTACATTCCACTTCATACGGGATTGGTGATATGTAAACTGTTGTGGATATTCCACTGGAACAATTTGTCACAACACATATGATAAATAACTGAAATCTTTATTATTAAGGTTATTTTTCCTTTAGATTTCCAAAATATTTAGTTATTGATTTTTCTGCTTATGCAAAAAATAGATAAAATTCAGAAAATAGAGAACAGTAAAATACAATCACACCATCCACAAATAAACATAAGATATGACCTAGAAAACACAATATGAGAGAAAATCCATTTAGAAGATGAGGTTGCTTTGCTTTCTTTTATCTGGTATAGAAATGTTTCAAGTACAAAGAAATAAGCACTCTATGTGGATTTTCCTTTGACATATGGCATGTATGGCTTATACATAATCTCTCTTCCTCTATTATGCTCATAGAATACCACTCTTAGATGTTTTTCTCAACTATGGAACAAGATACAATGAAAAAGAATGGAACCCCTTCTTCTCCTAGTGGCCTAGTATTTAACATAGCCCGATAGCCATCTAGGGGTAGTTTTTGACTTCCTCAGCCCTCAATTGTGGTATGGTTTTGGACCTTCTACAATATTATTGAAATTACATATGTGGCTAGCCCCATATACATGAGTAATGGGAGATAATGTGGCATCCTCTTGTACCATGCTGGTCAACACGATAGGTCAACTTGCGGGAGACATAACTTTTGCATATGAACTCTAGTTGATGAATGGTTTGCATCATTGGAAAGGTCTTTGAATGTAGAACACTTTCAAAGGGGTGAGGATAAGGCCTACACACCAAAACCCCAAAAAACATCATTTAATGCCTCAAAATCGCTCCAAAAGGTTTTGGACCCCAATTTTCCAAATTGGGACCTGCCACTAAAATGACCTTGCAAATTTATTCCTCCAATTTTTTCCACTCTAAAAGCATCGAGATAAATGATAAACAATATAATGATCCAATATGTATCAATTGGTATTCTTCTTGTCGATCTTCTAAGTTTGCATATATTCTTGGAATACTTCTTCCCATCTCTTCTACTATAGTAGCCTCTTGGATGTTGTGCATGGTCTTCATTTTGTCTTCTTTGTGAGGACAATCCTTGTACATGTGTTCTTCCTTGCATCCCCAACACTTGATTGGTGGTATTTCCCTTTTTCCAAAGGAGTCTTCCTTCTTAGATTCATTATTATCCAACTAATCTTGTTAATTTTTATTAGGTTTGCTTCTAGTGGAAGGACGTTTGAATTCCTTCCTTCTATAATAATAATTTTCCTTCTTCTTATCCTTTTAAGACTTTTACAAAGATTATTTTCCATTTCCTTGCTCATACATGTACTTATCCTTTCTAATGGTTTCTGTCAAATTCCTAGGCTCATCATATTGAATATTCTCTTTATAAAATTATGACAGTCAACTCAAAAACCTTTATACTTTCACCTTCTCATCCTTGATAAATCCCACATACTTCAGTAATCCTAAGAACTTGTTTTATATTCTCCCATAGTCATGCTCCCCAACTAGAGTTCAAAGAACTCTTTCATTTTCTTGTCATAGTAGTGATATCAAATATACTCTTTCTAAAAATACTTCTTGAACTACTTCCAAGTGATCCTACTCTCATTGATGTGCTCAACTTGCTTCAATTGATCCCACCACATAACATATTTTCCATGCAAATGGTAAGTGGCCATTTTGGCTTCTAGATTGGGGGAATAGTTGTGCAACTAAAAATACTATTGGAAAATTGGTTGTCATTGATGTCAACCCTATAAGAAGACCTGAAGAAGGTTCAAAAGCCCCTAGAAGTGATGAGTTTATTTGAATGAGTCTCCAAAGTGGTCCCCTTATGGCGTAGATATAATCATGGCTCTCATGGGAGGACACTTTGAAGAATCCTACAAGAAGCCATAGTTGTTAAGAAAAGAAGTTACAGTGTATGGTCAAGAAGCCCTAAAAATATGGTAGGAAGCCCTAGAGGTGTGGTCATGAAACTACAAGTTGATTGAAGAAAAATAGTATGAAGGACATTGAAAATGAATGCAAAACATCCATGGATTAATAGTTCTCAGCAAGTCATTTCAAACGGTAGGTGGCACACCAAGGGGTTCCTCATGGTTGAGGAGATATGCCCTCTTAAATATGATCATGTAATGTATGGTCAAGAAGCCCTAAAGAAGCCCCAAAAGTGTGGTAACAAAACCCCAGAAGTAAAGGAATAAAGTCCCCAAATTCATCCCTAATTGTACAATGAATTAAAGATGAAATTAAGTATACAAGGACAAGTCAACCCTACAAGAGAAATTAAAATTAAAATAAAAATTTTCCCCTAAAAAGTGTTTCAAACAAGAAGTTATAGGTCGACCCTAAAGTTAAGTAAAGGAAGTGCTTGAAAGGGTACAAATACACATTAAGAACCTCTCACTTTCATCATTAAATCTTGTGATCTCTTATCACAATCTTGGTAGCAAATTTCAGATGGAAGATGAAGGGAAGAAGGGAGAAATTACAAGGGAAGATGAAGTCATATGATGATGTGTTCTAAGGCATGTTCTTTAAAATTCATCTTGGAATTTTCACTGTAATTTTTTTATAGAATGATTCAAATACAGAAACTTGGAGACTATTGAGAATACATATCAAGGTACTTGTGGTACGAATTTTATCTTCTGGATCATTTTACTTTTGGAGATACACTCTGTGGAAGATAAGGTTTTTGACTAGTCCTGTAACTAGTCTCAAATATGTGTTCCTGGTAAAACAGTCATAACTTCTTCAAAGAGGATCCAAATTCTGTGAGACCAATTGCATTGGAAATAGTACATTCTTTAGTATTTTTTGTGTGAGTTTCAGAATGAGATATCAAATATTGAGTGTGTGGCATGTTGTACAAGTTATCTCTCTAGAATAGGCCAAAATTTAGGGAGGTCTCCCATTTGTGTTATATCTTTTTTTCAGTGACGAATCAAGGAGCAAAACTTGGAGGAATTTCACAGAATATATAAAATAAGATTGGGTACAAGTTTCAGACCTTGATTCATTACAAGCATGGAGTTATACTTGTTGGAAGTTATGGTTTGTGACTAATCCAAAAACTGGTCCCAAATAGGTGCTCGGAATAAATTTAAGAAGTGATGTTGGGGTTTATATGTGGACCCAAGTGGACCTAGGATATTTATGTGGACCTAGTTTTGATGTATCAATGATAGTGACAGAAATAGTGATAGTGACAGTGATAGTATATATGGACCTAATTTGATGGTGATGATATATCAATGATAGTGACAAAGACAATCACATAACTTATCTTCAGTGCCAATTACTTGTGATAATATTGACGTCGGCATCTAGTGTAGATTTGTGTGAGGGATTTGGAGTAGATTAGTTGAGGACTTAGCATTGATATTAGATCAAACCATATTGTGAGAATAATTTTGAAAAGCGGGTGGAAAGGTGGTGCAAGGCAAGAGATCAAGGTGGTGGTGATGTACTCTTGTTTTCCATGATATATTAAGTATGGTTGAATTTAGTTATAATTAGTATAGATTATTTTTAATTCCAAAAGCATTTAGAAGGATTAAAAAATAATTGATGGAAAATGTTTTAGATCAAAATGATTTTATATTGGTTTGTTTACTTATTATGATCTTTGTTTGGGAGGAATTATGATGCTCCCCACTTCAATTCTCGCAAGTGACATGTTGCAATGGATTAGCACCATTTTTTTTATCATCCTTGTACCTTGACCAACCTCGAAATGAGAAATATTAGGAGGTCTTCTTTGGGGAAAATTTCTTCGAAAAAAAAATCTACTTAACATTTCTAAATACAACAAACAAATATGAAAAATATTTAAATAACAAATCAAACACACACAAAAAAAAACACTAAACATTTCTAAATACAACAAACAAATATGAAAAATATATAAATAACAAATTAAACACATAAAAATAAAAAAATATAGGGATAACCATAAATTTAAACATATGAATTGGTAGATCATGGGAATAACATGTATTGAATTATTTTTTAATATTGTTTTTTTTCAATGCATGGGTGAAATGATTTTTGCATTGATTTTCATTCTATGTAGTTGATCTTCACCCTTTATGTCTACAATATATCATATGTCAGCATAATAATGGAGAATTCTAGAAACTCTAGAAATGATTATTGTTAGATTTTGTTATGCATTGTTATACTCTCGTTAGGATTATTTCCCTAATTATTTCTCAGATCCTATTTCTTAGGAATCTGTTCAAACTACTAAACTATGTTGTATTCCTATAAATGCATTTGATGTTGGTGTAATGAATGTGAAGTGAGTTGTTGGAAGTCTCTAGTATGATTTGTGTCTCACCTGAGAGTTGCATCTCATATTTCCCATGCATTGTCTTTTCATTTTCTATCAGAGTGTTGGTGAGAGGCATGAAGAGATTGACAGTCGGTAAAGTTAAAAGACTGAGTAAGGTATATGTAATTCACGACTTGGACTTGTCATTGGTCAAGAGTGTGGCTCCATGTCGATTATCTTCTGGAACAACTGCAGATCTTATGTCAAAGATCACTTCTTCTAAGAGATCACCCACCATGGAGCATTATATTCCCACCGTGGAGCATTGTCACCGAGACATTGGTTGAATTTTAGAGGGGATAATATGTAAGCCATAGTTTCCATGACTTTTTGAGTAGTGAATAGAAGCGGAGACATTGAATCAAAGTGGTGGATAGAAAATGCCCTTTACGAGCACTCCAAGACTTACTTCAAACACTGTTATTTGTTGTCTACTACCTGTAGCCATCGTTATTTGTTGTATGTTTCTTGTATCCATTGGGAGAGAGTTGAGCGTTGTCTATAGGAGGTCTCTTAATTGCTTTTTGACCTGGGCCGGCCACGAACTATGTGGATCCACACGCAGTTTCAAAGTAGGAGAGTTTGTTGTGTGGGGTGTGAGACGGTCGTACC